>JAWQEG010007538.1:0-22611 GCA_033782935.1 Petrolisthes cinctipes
TCTCTCTCTCTCTCTCAGTGTACTTTTTTCTGACGCCCCTAATGTCTATGTTGGCAAGAGTAAACTCGAGAATTGATACTCCCTAACCACTCGACTGAGGCTTGTGAGGACTTTTTAGAGATGTGTGTTGTACTGGGATAGTTAGTGATACGAGAGGAAGGCAAGGAGGGTTTGGGCTCAGCTGGTTGATTAGTTGGTTGGGTTGATTGATTAGTTGATTGGATGGTGGTTAGTTGGTTAATTGGTTGGTTGAGGTTGGATGGTTGGATGGTTTGGTTGGTTGTGGATGGTTGGTTGGTTGGTTTGATTTGAGTTGCTGGTTGGTTAGATGGTTGATGGTTGGATGGTTGGAGGTTGGTTGCGTTGGTTGGTTAATTTGGTTAGTTGGTGCCATTTGGTTGGTTGGATGGTTGGTTGATTGGTGATTGGATGGATGGTTAGTTGGTTGGTGTGGAAGTCGGTCGATGGTGAGGGATGGGTTGGAGTTTGGGTGGGGGTGGAAGGTGGAGGTGAGATAGTGTGGTGAGCTGTGTAGAGGAGGGTCGGAAGAGCAGTTAGTGGTTGTAGCCTGGAAGAGGAGATGTGGTAAGAGTGAGGATGTAAGTGGGTGGAAATGGTGAAAGTATGAGTGGTAGTAGTTGGAAGTGTGAGTGATAGGGGTGGAAGTGGTGGAAGTGTTGAGTGGTAGAAGTGGAAATCCGGCCAGTCGTATACAGTGGAGGAGGTGGTGGATGAGAACCCAATTATTTGTTGATGTTTGGTGGAGGAGGAGGGGAGGTGGGGGGTGGGTGTAGGGATGAGATGATAATGACAGTTATTATTATTATTATTATTATTATTATTATTATTATTATTATTATTATTATTATTATTGTTATTATTATTATTATATAATTATTATTGTTATTATTATTATTATAATTATTATTGTTATTATTATTATGAATATTTTTATTATTATAATTCTTCTTCTCTTCTTCTTCTTCTTCTTCTTCTCTTCTTCTTCTTCTTCTTCTTCTTCTTCTTCTTCTTCTTCTTCTCTTCTTCTTCTTCTCTTCTTCTTCTTCTTCTTCTTCTTCTTCTTCTTCTTCTTCTTCTTCTATCTTCTTCTTCTTCTTCTTCTTCTTCTTCTTCTTCTTCTTCTTCTTCTTCTTCTTCTTCTTCTTCTTCTTCTTCTTCTTCTTCTTCTTCTTCTTCTTCTTCTTCTTCTTCTTCTTCTTCTTATTATTATATTATTATTATTATTATTATTATTATTATTATTATTGTTATTGTTATTGTTATTGTTATTGTTATTGTTATTATTATTATTATTATTATTATTATTATTATTCCTATTATTATTATTATTCCTATTATTATTATTATTATTATTATTATTCTTATTATTAATTATTATTCTATCTCTTAATATTATTATTATTAAAATCCTTTTATTTTATTTTTTTATTTTTTACAGTGATAGTGTCCGGTCAGCTGTAGAGAGATAAACACCGCAGGAAATGAGGTAAGCCAGTTGATATCACTTTAGATAATATTTCTCTTGCTTGCTTGATTTTATTCCATTATTTATGCTGGTTTTAATTATAATTCACGACATCATATTTTATTTTGCTGGTTTTAATAATTTTCACAAGACAACATATTTTTTAACCATTGCTATTCAATCATTTTATTTTGCTGGTTTTAATATCACATCATAATTTCTACCATTAGCTGCTATCCATCATTTTATTTTGCTGATGTTAATAATTTCACGAACATCATTGTATGTTCATTCTACATCAGTATCCATTTATGTAACCTAAAGAACAATGGGGTTTCTTTAATGTTCCGACACTGGACATAGGCATCATCAAGCTCGTTATCGTGGCCTAGGTCTACTGCTACACACACACACACACACACACGTCACGACTTCAAAATAGGTACCCAGTCACAGAGGAAGGGAAGTGAGGGTAACTGAGGATGTGCTTCGTGGCAGAGATAGGAGTAATCAGAAACCTTCAAAGTCACCAACAAAAGAATCTCCCTGTCGTCTCTGATTCCTAAAAATAATACCACGAAACAGATTAGTAGCCTTTTAATTTGTCCACCGTAGTTAGGAGGAATTAGTAGCCTTTTAATTGTCCCACCGTAGTTAGGAGGAATTAGTAGCCTTTTAATTTGTCCACCGTAGTTAGGAGGAATTAGTAGCCTTTTAATTTGTCCACAGTAGTTAGGAGGAATTAGTAGCCTTCCAATTTTGTCTCCACCGTAGTTAGGAGGAATTAGTAGCCTCGACAATTTGTCCACCGTAGTTAGGGAGGAATTAGTAGCCTTTTAATTTGTCCACCGTAGTTAGGAGGAATTAGTAGCCTTCCAATTTGTCCACCGTAGTTAGGAGGAATTAGTAGGCCTTCCAATTTTGTCCACCGTAGTTAGGAGGAATTAGTAGCCTTCCAATTTGTACACAGTAGTTAGGAGGAATTAGTAGCCTTCAAATTTGTACACAGATTCCCCCCAAAAAAACTATGCCAGGAATCAGACGCCCTCGTTGTTTACAGTATAATAGTATTTTTTTAAAACGTCTTATCATCAATATTGTTTGCCTTCAAGACATAATTAGCTAGCATCTCAGCTGAGTCCCGTGCTCTCTCGTACTCTGCCCCTTCTTCACTCAGGTTCTCTTCTTGACGAGATAAATTACCCCAGGTTGCAGATCCCTCTTCATTCATGGTCAGTACTTCCCGCAGGTTCTGAGACAATGTGGACAAATTCGATCTGAAAAAATAGACAGATTTTTTTTTTAGATATAATTTTTTTAGATATAATTTTTTTTTAGATATAATTTTTTTGTTTAGATATAATTTTTTTTAAGATATAATTTTTTTTTTAGATATAATTTATTTTTAGATATAATTTTTTTTTAGATATAATTTTTTTTTTTTTTATATAATAATTTTTTTTTTATCACTATTTTGTTCAGTGTTTATCATATATACTTTGTAGCGATTTGATTCCTACAAAGTATGTCAGGAACAGGACCAGAGGAACAAATATATTGGTGGCCTGTTGCTTGGAATAGTGTGAATGGAGGAATCAGTTGCTCCAGATTTACCACTAACACAGTAGATACACTGTAATCGAGGTGGTGTGAGTGTCAGGGTATAATTATTATAGTATTGGTAAATCTGGAGTAAACGATTCCTCCAAACTATTTCAAGCAACAAGAAGCCATTATTTTTGTTCATCTGGTCCTGTTTCCTGGTATACTTTAGAGGAATCAAGGCACTCCAATGAACCAAAAGTGTACTATTCCCTTAAGGGGTTGTGGGAACAGGGGGACAGGCTTGGGGGGGATGTTTAGGGGGGTGTGGGAGTATGGGACATGCTTAGGGGGGTTTTGGGGGGTGCGGGAGTAGGGGGACAGGCTTGGGGGGGGGGGGGTTAGGGGGAATAGGGGACAGGCTTTCTACCCACCCCAAGCCTGTCCCCTTATTCCCGCACCCCCCCAAGCCTGTCCCCTTATTCCCGCACCCCCCAAACCCCCCCAAGCCTGTCCCCTACTCCCGCACCCCCTTAAGAAATATAGGCTACCTTAATTGATATCAGATGAAATACTGTACTGAAATGAGATCGGACTCCTTTTAATTATATCACATGAGGGTTTATAACTTTATATGTCACTAATTTACATGAACACTCGTGGTCAAAAATAATCATCCACATATGGGTAACTCAAACTATTTACTGTCTAATGTTTTCACGTTCACTTAAATATGATGTTATTGTTTTAAGGGTCCTGTGATCGTGTATAAAAAAAAAAAAAAAAAAAAAAAAAAATGGAGGTTTCTGATTCCACCTAACCATGCCACGAAACAACCTCCTTCCTTCCATCCTCAAAGGTGGTGTATCGTGGCAATATTTGAAGGACTCATTTACCTACAATTTACTGACTACCACACAGGGTCCCTTAATTAAGTAGTAGTGTCTCGCTGCTTGTAGTAAATTAAGGGGGTAATTCTTTTTTGATACTTTGGAGTGCCTTGATTCCTCCAAAGTATGCTAGGAAACAGGACCAGAATAAGCAAAAGTAATGGTGTTCTGTTGCTTGGAATAGTTTGGAGATTCAGTTGCTCCAGAATTACCAATACAAAACTTCCCCCTTAATTAAATGATGATACTTGACCTATTGTATAATTATATTGGAATGTTTATCAGCTAAGGAACAGAGGAAAGCTGTCAAACCCATACGTGAGTTACCCCTATATGGATGTTTATTTTTGACCACGACTGTATGTAATAGGATACTTACAAAGAAGGTCCGGGTTCTCCTGCATTCCCTCCTCCTCCTCCTCCGACTGCTCCTCTTCCTTCAAATCCTCCTCCTCTTCTTCCTAGTCCTCCTCCTCCTTCTCCTCCTCCTCCAAGTCCTCTTCCTAGTCCTCCTCCTCCTTCTCCTCCTCCTCTTCCTTCAAATCCTCCTCCGCTTCCTCCTCCAAATCCTCCTTCTCTTCCTCTTCCTTCAAATCCTCTTCCTCCTAGTCCTCCTCCTCCAAATCCTCCTTCTCCATATTCTCCTCCTCCAAATCCTCCTCCTCCTCCTCTTCCTCCAAATCCTCCTCCTAGTCCTCCTCCTCCAAATCCTCCTCCTAGTCCTCCTCCTCCAAATCCTCCTTCTCCATATTCTCCTCCTCCTCCTCCTCTTCCTTCAAATCCTCCTCCATATTCTCCTCCTCCTCCAAATCCTCCTCCTCCTCTTCTTCTTTCTCTTCTCCTCCCCCTTCTTTCGTTTCCTCTTCCTTCACCATCTGCTCTCGATGCTGCCCCTCCCACCGCCTCGTGCCTCGTCTCATCAACATTGACTGGCACTTCCTCGTATTCCATGGGGTCCTCTCTAGTTGCATCAATCGGTACGTATCCCTGTCGGCCCCTGTTCCTCCTCGGCTTCTTCCCTCGAGGTGTCTGATCTGCCAAAGTAATGAATTAAAAAGCTAAAATTAAAAGGGTAAATGAAATGGATATGTGACGTTGCGAGGGTAATACACTTCTGGTATGCACATCTATGGAGCTCCTTGATTCCTCCAAACCATTTCCCAAAAACGAAAATATTGGTGTCCTGTTGCCTACCTAGAATAGTTTTTAGGAATCAGTTGCTCCAGATATCCAACTCTGTACTCTGATTGGACATGATTTTGGACTTATCATTTTCTTGTTCCTTCACAGGTGGGGACATACAGGGACCCAGTGGTGTTGTCAGAAAATTGGAGATATATAAGCCCTTCAAATATTACCACGAAACAGCACCTATGTGGAAGGAGCTTGTTTCGTGGCATGGTCAGGAGGAATCAGAAGCCTCCAATTTTCATATACGATCACAGGGTCCTCTAGGGAGTACTTTAGAACACTTTTGATAGGGCAGATCTCGTCAAATCCACTAGAAAGTGACCAGATCCTACAACAATCTTTATTCTAGCCCTGTGAAGGATGACTAGTATTCACAGAGAATAAAGTCAGCCCCCCTTGGCAGATTGGTATTAGTAGTAGTGGTTGCCCTTGAACGAGTAGGCCACTTCCTGCCTGTTTTTTTTTTTTTTTTTTTTTTTTTTTTTTATTCAATTAATTGCGCCGTAGCGTCAATCAACAGGCAGGCAACAATACGTACGGGTAGGCGGGACCCATGAGAATCCAATGACTACAACCACACATAAACACACACACACACACACACATCACGAAAACATAACAGAAAAAATATTTACATTATGACCTATTTAAATCCACCAAAACGAGGGTGGCGCACCAGAAGTTCCTCCAGAACCTGATGGTTCAGCAGGTGTCGACAAACCACATCAAGTGGCAGGCCCCGGGGCAGCAAGTGTCGGACAGTGGGGCAGGCTAGGCAATAGTGGTCTATAGTGTTAGCACGAGGCGCTCGACACAAGCGACACTCAGTGAAAGGAGGCTCACCCTGCATCCCAGCAACCTGCCACGGTGGCCGGTAGCCAAGCCTCAAACGAGCAGAGACTACATTGTGCCTCCGAACCATGAGGCCTCGACGATGGTAGGAATATTTGTGACGGCAGACAGACTCGTAATGGGTGATGGAGATGCTGAAGGGCCTCTCTGCATCCCTGCATCGCCGTACAGGGAGGAGAGCGGCGGAGCGGACTTTAGAGAGGTAACATGTCAGGGAGAGAGGACGTCCAACACCACGAGGAGGCAGATGGCAGGCTTCCTTTGTGAGTCTGTCAACTGTACCATTGTGACGTAAACCTACATGGGATGGCACCCATAAAAATTTGACAGTCAAGTTATGATGATGCAATAAGGCCAAAAACGATAAAATCTGCTGAATAACAGTAGAGTGTGTGGGCTGAACACTAGAGAGGGAATGAAGGGTAGGTTTGGAGTCACAAAAAATGGCAGCATTCACTCCACGTTGACAAACAACACTAACAGCATCCAGAATGGCATACAGTTCACACAATGTTGAGCTAGAGTGGTTACAGAGACGACGGCCAACCCAGCCCCCTGGAGGTGACTCCATGTCAGGTGAGAAAACGGCACAACCTGCTGTACCATCCACTTGCAATGAGCCATCAGTGTAGAGGCAGTATGGATCTGTGATGGAGGACTGTTTCTATGTGTTCCAGAGCCAACTGCCGCCTTAGAGAAGGCAGTTCCGACTTGGATGTAGGTGTGAAGCTCACATCAGGTGTTGGTAGCATCCACGGAGGGGGCCCTGGGGGGACGTCTGCCACCATTATATCTATATTAAGACTACGGAGCATAGAGGAAACAGACCTTATAAGAGTACGTCCAGCAGGCAGTATGGGAGGGACCGGGTAGTTTGGTCTAAGAGAAGTCCTGACTAACTGAGAGTAATGGGGTGAAAGATGTGGGAAATGGAGGCACTTGACAGTGAAGCAAGTAACACTAGAATAAATTCTCTCCACTAACGTGGGAAGACGCAACTCACGCTGCATGTTCACAATCCTGGTCGACAACCGAGAATTATTCTCATTGCTCTATTCTGAAATTTTTCTAAAGTTTCAAGAGTAGCCCTGGGAAGTTGAATCAGAGCAGGGGAGAGGTAATCAACAACTGAACGGATAAAAGCAATATAGATGGTCCTGGCTACTGGGATGGAGATGCCCGAGGAGTTGTTAGTGAGCCATTGAGGTGGTGTAAGTCGGCGCTCGAGACGACCCAATAAGTCCTGGACAATGGGATGGTCTTGAGGTCTGGCAGGGACAATTGGCCAAATATTGACTGGCGCGCCCAGGTAGCGATACTGGGAACACATGGGAATGACAGTCCCTCCAATGGTGAACACTGGCTGTGCTTGAGGAAGGCGGCAGGTGAATATTCTGCTCTTATCTGGGGAGACAATAATGCCACAGTGAGAGGAGGACACAGAGAAGGAGTCAAGAAACCGCTGGAGATCCCTTGGTGAGGTAGAATGAACACAGATATCATCAGCATAGCACGTCATTGTAGTTTCAGGAATATCAGGGAGAGAAGTGAGCAGCCGATGCATCAGAATATTAAATAACAATGGGCTGAGAACACCCCTTTGAAGCGTACCAAGATGAAAACTGCGCAAAGGACTGAGCGCACCACTGAAAAACACACGGGATGTCCTGTTACTCAGGTAGCCCCGAATCCACCGTAATAGATTACCCTTTATCCCAAAGTCAACCAGTTGATCTAAAATGACGTCTCTATTAGCAACATCGAAGGCACTTCGAAGGTCAATGAAGGCCACCACACTGTCCCTGTTAAGGCGAGAGTACAGGTCGACTAGGCAGTGGTGTGTGCTCTGCTGGGGAAGGAAACCAAACAGCCATGGAGAAAGGCGATCCTGCAGTCTGTACATGAGACGATTGAGTAAGATTCTCTCCATAACCTTACAAAAACAGGAAGTCAGGGAAATAGGCCTGAACTTCGCAGTGCCGGGCTTAGGGATGGGTATTATTGTGCTGGTCCAGGCTCGTGGTACACAACCATCACGAAGACAAAGATTGTACAGTCGAAGTAGAGGGTTCCCAGGAACTTGTTGAAGTAGGCGCAGCACAGCATAAGTAATACCATCATCACCAGGGGAAGAAGCTCTACCCCGAGAGAGAGCACGTCGCAACTCCTCCTCAGTTATCTCCTCTGCATCATCGTCATCATCTTGCAACAGAGCATACATTAGACGTAGCCGATGGACAGCAGCACGGGAAGTGAGTGCATCTTGTATGTGGATGGGTAGACTGGCTGAGGTAGATTGTTCTGACCAGGCATCAACAAGTTGTTTGGCATAGTCGGCGGGAGTGTGATGACGAGCAGTGGCCGGTGTCTTTTTAACAACCCGACGGATGAGGTGCCACATAGAAGCCACACTTGTTTGCTGGTTGATGCTTTCCATGAACCGCTGCCAAGACTCAGTGTGAGCACACTCCTGCAGGGCAACTAAAGCGTCCCTAGACATCTGGTAACGATGGAGCAGGTCAGGGGTTGGGTTGGCTTGAAACAATAGGCCATCACGTTCAGCCTCCTCCTTTGCCTCCTGTATACGTCCATCCAGCGTCCAGGAGTGGGCAGTATGGCGATGCTGGAGGTGTGGCCGGGAGACGTATAGCCTATAAAAGTCATGAGTAGCAGATACAAGAACAGAGTACAACTGTTCAGCTGATGATATGTCAAATGTAGGGAATACATGGGCCATGAATAAGATGTAAGTCGGGCAATATTTAGGGGGCACAGCAATATGCAAACGAGTGGCTGAAGCACTTGACCCAGCAGTTAGAGAATAATGAAACCGAAGAGCGATGTGATGAGAGAATAAGTCTGGCACGGAGGAGCACAGGACCTGAGATGCTATCAGGCCAGACGAGAGGATGTAATCCAGAGTACCTCCCCAGCAATGAGTGGCACCGCCAGTGTCCCAGCGTGTCAGATGATGCTTGCGGATGTATGAAAGGAGACGGAACACCATTACGATTAATAGAGCCAGAACCATCACCCAAATCAGAATGCCGAGCATTAAAATCTCCCATATACACCATACCACGCACTGTTGGAGAAGGAAGAGCCTCAAGAGTGAGTCTAGCTGGGGCAGAATAGACATTACATAATTGGAGTATTCCATTCCCAGGTAGAATCTCAAATAGCTGAAAGGTCATTTCAGGATCAGTGGAGGTACGGAGAAGGCGATGTGGCAAGGAGCTATGTATGTAAGTTAGGAGACCATTCCTTACCAGATGAACATATGGCACATAACCTGAGAGGGGAGGAGCTTGCCCAGCAGCGAGCGGCCATCTTGGAAATGCTTCCTGGAGAAAAATAACACTGGGATGATGATGAAAAACATAGGCCTTGAGTTGAGTGAGCTTAGCATAACTGGTGATACCACAAACATTTCAGGAGATGACATTCAGCCGGCAATCACTAGCGAACTCTGTATTTGGAGGTAGAAGTCCGGTGAGTGGAGGCAGATGAGCGGCCTGGAGAAGAAGATGGACCAGGAGAAGGGACTGACTCGAAAAGCTTTCCAAGGCGAGATGCAACAGTATCCATCTTTTCGGTAAGGGTAGTGACAGTTGAGATGATGGCCTGCTGAGCCTCGACCAAGATGGAGAGTTTGGAGTCATTGGCAGCCTGCGCGGCAACTAGCCCATCAATCCTGGCTTCAAGGGCAGAAAAGCGGTTCTCGAGGGCCGTACATTGTGCCATGAGGGTAGCAACAGACTTGCGGAGGGCCAGGTCCGGAGGCGAGGCAGAGCTGGTAGGAGGAGCAGACTTGGGAGGTGGTGGTGGCGGTGGTGGAGGCGGAGCAATAGTAGTGACACGAGCCTGGACCTGACGTCGAGTACATCCATGCCACACATTAACCCCTGGCTGAAGGCATCGTGGACACTTCCATCGAGACGTATCCTCAGGAGGTGAAGGCTCAGAGGTGGAGGCAGTAGGATGTGATGGTTCACTCCTGACAGGACACATCTTGGAATCATGGTCGGCAGCACACCATGCACACTTCGGCCTAGCAGAACAGTACCGGGAGATATGCCCAACTCCCCAGCACCTGTAGCACCAAGACTGGTCATTATGAAGTTTCCTCACCTCACACGGTGGAAGACAAGGGAGGAAATCAAAGGAAATCTCATTTGGAGGTGGATCTGGTTGACTCCAGACAACAACAATACAGCTTTAGGGGGAACCATCTTGGAAAAAACGACGGGCAAAGTACACACCAGGGTATCCCTTGGCAAGTTTCGGGTCAACATCAATAGGAAAACGGGTAAGGATGTAGCTTGGGAACTTACGAGGCCTCTCGGGTGAGTCTTCAAGAATGAGAGGCAGAGACAAAAATTCACCAGCCTTCACTCTATCAATGATGTCCTGACGCTTCCTAGAGATGTAGACAAACCGGGAGGTGACAGCAGCCATCTTCACTTCAGCCAGTTCACGCTGCAGCTGGAAGGCCCTGTTGACATCAGACAACCAACGCAACTTTGTGTCCGTAGATGGGTTCCCAGAGAAGGAGAGCTTGACATAGGCATTTCTTGGGGCAAAAGCAGGAAGGTTGGACGAGGGCAAGGAGTTGGTATACAAGGAAGAAACACCATGTTGAGGCAGAGAAGGTACGTCATGCACAGGTGAAGCACCCTTGGCAGTCTTGGCAGCCGGAGGCAAACAGTCCACGTCATCGGAATCCTGCAAGGAGTCGGACGAGGCATCAACGGGTCGCTTGGTAGAGGTTGAGGAGGTGGAAGGCTGCAACCTGAGCTGCAGAGTGACCGAGGAGAGGGGGGGAGGGTTGCGAGAAGGCAGCTCAGGCCAGTGATCCTCGATAGGAGACTCATCCTCTTCCGACATGGCCAAGTCGGCCTCTAGGCAGGAAGCCACATCCGAATCCGCGCTCTCCATCTGGCCAAGCAAGGCCTAGATGGGAAGCAAACAACAACACGAACAGCTGAACACTCAATCAGCCAAAGACACACACACACACACACACACACAGACAATCACAATACAATACACAGAATCACAACAGACAAACAACACCAACAACACCACAGAAACAACAACACACAAACAAGAATGCACAAACAATACAAACAACAACACACAAGCAAGAGTGTAAAAACAACACAAACAAGAATTCAAGCAGAGTGCCAGGAGAACGTTTTCACACCACCAAGGTTGGGGCGAGACTGTCCTGCCTGCCTGCCTCACTAATCTGTGTCTTATTAGTAACTCACACAATTAATTATAGACATTGCTGTGTACTCCTCACTGCCTGTAAAATCTACACTGTTGTATTCCAATTTTATTTTTTATATTAAGGTTTTCACTATTGCTTGACTCTATTTTCTCATTTTTTTTTTTTTTTTTCTGGCGAATGTGTACCGGCTAATCCATTAAATTTCTTGGCTTTTTTTGGTGTGTCATGCCGTCCAAGGGAAATTACACCAAAATTTAACACAACAAGGTAAAGTCACGTGCACTGAGAAGTATACAGCTTTGGTTGAAGCTTTGAACAATCCAATTCACCAACTAACTAACTCCAATATAGATATTTTTGTGCATTTATTTACTGCATTCGAAGCAACACAGCACCCAATTCTATTATTTTTTTTGTACACTCGCAATCCAAAATATGTATCCAGGCTTGCTTCGAATAGCCTGATCGAGTATTAAGCGAACTCAAGCAAATATGAAACAGGATGAGCGTTGTAATTGGTTCACTAGTATGTCACATGATTTGAATCTTCAACAAGACCTGGATACAAATTTTGGATTGCGAGTGTACATTTATTTACCGTCTCTAGGTATTCGAAGCAACACAGCACCCCATTCTATTAAACACATTATGGAAGACTGCAACGTACTGTACACACAACAAAAAAACTATGGTCACAGGGGGGTTAGATGGATTTCATATACTGAACAATCCGGCTGTCTCGGTAGGGTGACTATCAATGTAACGAAGCTGTTATCAAAATCCTTCGTTCGTGGTTCATTCTGTATCGCGCAGAAGGTGTAACCATAGTTATTTTGCTGTGTGTACACAACGACACTCGCCAACAACATAAAATTCACTCACTGAGGGCATTGTGAAAAAGCCCGGTTCAAGCCTTGGCCTTTCTCAAGAGCTCGGGGCTGCTCAGTCAGACAGCTTGAGGTGTACTTCAACAATAACAACTTATTAGACCTCGTGACTGTACTTATCTGTAACTTAAAAACACTGAAATGCACGTACATCTTGTAACTAAGGACATACTATATTTAGAAAAGTATTGCCAATATGAAATGAGAGTATAGTTATCGTAGCGGTTATCGTAGCGGTTATCGTAGCGGTTAGAGTCATCGTAACGCCCAGGACCAACACATATCTATCCTCCATGGTCCTATATAAGTCCTGGTATCGCCTAGCTAAAGTCATTGTTGGACCTGTTTAAAGTCATCGCCTTTATCGCATCTATACCATTACGGTTCATAGTGAGAGACAGAGATGTTTACTTACCCATAACAACAACAATATATGCAGTGAGTGAGTGAGTGAGTGACTGAGCGATGTAGGTTGGGAACAGCTAATCTCGTCTCTCAGTCAGCGGTCGTGAGGTGAATATCAAGAGGCAAGAGTATACAGTAGTCGACTGCGTTAGGAGCCTAGGACTCAACTGAGCTAGCAGAAGGAAAGAAATTCTATATATACTGTGACCAGAGAGATGTTGTGACAATGAGATGGAAGAGGAAAACTCAGTCAGAAAAGAGTGTGCAGTCATGAGTCAAATTAAAGTATCCGGGGTCTGCTTTGAAGAGCTGAACAATTACTCTTAGTCATTTTTCATCTGCAGGATGTTGATGTCACGGCATTATTTTAATTAATATAAATTGAAAGGAACACCAGCAAGGATGTGATAAAGTATTGGCTAGGCGATGTAATTAGTTCACGGGTGTATTATCATTATGTCACATGAAGTCAAATCTAAGTGAGGTATTATATTATACTTAAGGGGAGAATATACTTAAGGAAAATAATTTGTTAGTGAATTGGAAGATCTCTGCTGAATTCCTCCAAACTATGCCACGAAACAGAACCCCTATTTGCATACCATCTTGGGAGTCTATTTTCTGCTATAGTTAGGAGGAATCAGCTGCCTTTCAATTTACCCTCAACAGGAAAAATGTGGATATGAGGCAATGCGGTGATGGGGTGATGTATTACTTAAGATAAATGTCACACGTAAAATCCCTTATCCTGTTCTATTGGTATAGGTAGATATTGTACACGATTAATTATTATTCATTTATGATATTCACGTAGGTAGGTTTTTATCCTTGTGTGTGTGTGTGTGTGTGTGTGTGTGTGTGTGTGTGTGTGTGTGTGTGTGTGTGTGTGTGTTTGCCTGTGTGTGTATACTTGCTTGTGTATGTATGCGTGTTTGCTTGCATGTGTATGCATGTTTGCTTGTGTGTGTGCGTGTGTGTGTGTACTTGCTTGCGTATGTGTGTGTGTGTGTATGTTTGTGTACTTAAGTGTGTGTGTGTGTGTGTGTGTGTGTGTGATATTGACGACAGCTCTAAGTAAAACCAGTATCATATTATACACACACAACCAAAAATCTATGTAACACTTTTGGTATATTGGAGCGCCTTGATTCCTCCAAAGTATGCCAGCAAACAGGAGTAGCAAATTAGCAAAATTAATGATGGCCTGTTGCTTGGAATAGTTTGGGGGAATCATTTGCTCCAGAATATTTAACACTGTACTACTTAATGGGAAAATTTCTTGTTGGTGATTTTGAAGGTTTCTGATTCCTCCAAATTATTCCAAGCAACAATTCAATGGTTCTGTTTCCTGACATACTTTGGAGGAATCCCTTATAAAACAACATTGAGGTGATAATAACGTTTCTAGGGGATTTGAAAGGTTAAAATAATGAGGTCATCATCCTGCACCAGTGTGTGTGTGTGTGTGTGTGTGTGTGTGTGTGTGTCAGTGTGTGTGTGTGTGTGTGTGTGTGTGTGTGTGTGTGTGTGTGTGTGTGTGTGTCAGTGAGTGAGTGAGTAGATGTGTGTGTCTCTCTGTGTGTGTGTGTGTGTGTCAGTGAGTGAGTGAGTAGATGTGTGTGTGTCAGTGTGTGTCAGTGAGTAGGTTTGACTGTGTGTGTGTGTGTGTGTGTCAGTGAGTGAGTGAGTAAGTATGTGTGTCTGTGTGGTTGTGTGTGTGTGTGTGTGTGTGTCAGTGAGTGAGTGAGTAAGTATATGTATGTGTGTGTGTGTGTGTGTGTCAGTGAGTGAGTAGATGTGTGTGTGATTTGTAATGTAAAGGAGATTTCTTTTGTACATAAACAATTAAATAAATTACAATTACATAAACATACTGGGAAAATTAAACATGATAAGAACTGGGATTCGTTTACTGTTCATCAAAAAAGTAAAAACAATCACGTGTGATTTCCAAAAAAATAGAATAAAATTTACAAATAAATAAATAAAATTAAATAGAAATAAAGTAAAATATAAAAAATTCATAGCCTTTGTTTGCAGTATTAAATTGAAATATCTAATTGTCATCATACTGAAGATCTTGGAATTGCATTGCACTCGGAAAATATATTTGTACATAGTTGCAGGTTTTTCAACACAGCATTGGCGTGATAGTTGATATGGTATTATCAATGCAGCGATCAAGATATTGCAATCTGTAATCGTGGTGTGTCATACCCTCTGGGGAAGTGTTCATCATTATAAAGTATTAGCTGCCAGATCAATATTCATAGTGGCTTTTTTAACTCTCCAGTATATAATTACCTTGGTACAGAGCCTATGATATGATGATCATTTATTTTTATCTATTGTACAGTGAATTCATGAACAAATTATGTATATTTTAAATTAAAATTCACATGTTTTAAATACAACTTCAGTTCTTTTAAATTAAAATTCACATGTTTTAAATACAACTTCAGTTCTTTTAAATTAGACTTCAGGTAGTTTAAATTAAACTTAAGATGTTTTAAATTAAACTTCAGTTGTTTTAATTTGAACTTCAGTTATTTTAATTTGAGGTTGAAAAGCTGCTACTACTACTACTACTACTACTAATAATAATAATGATAATAATAATAATAATAATAATAATAATAATAATGTCCGCCGCCTCTAGGATTAAATAAATATGTATAGACAACTCTACTTTATATATATATATATATATATATATATATATATATATATATATATATATATATATATATATATATATATATCCCATTAATCACAATAATAATATATTTGGGTTTGCCATTCACCAAAAAAGAGGGAGAGAGAAGGGGATGGAAGGGGGGGGGGGAGAAGACGACGTCGGAACATTTACCGCTGACTGTACACGAACAAAAAAAAAAAGGGGGAAAAAAATATATAGATATATGCATGCCGTATAAGTATGGTCCGGGTCCGGTAGTTGGGAATGATGCACGGCCTTGAAAGTAGGGAGCAAGACCCACACTTCGTCAGTAGTGTGTCCCCCAAGGGCTACACTGCCAAGGCTAAATGGACACCACCGCCACCTTAAAAAAAAAAATATATATATATATATAATAATAATAATAATAATAATAATAAAGAGTAAAAAAAATATAAAGATATATGATAATAATAATAAAAAGTAAAAAAAAAAAAAAAAAAAAAAAAAAAAATATATATATATATATATATATATATGTATATAGATAAATTCCGCCACCTAAAAAATGATGATAATAATAAGTAAAAAAAAAAAAAAAAAAAAGTATATATATAGATAAATTCTCTTTAATATCGAAGGCATGTAATCGGTCGTTTCTTTTGTTGGTAAATTGGAAGGCAGATTCCTCCTAACTGCATCAGACAACAGACGCAATCACTGGTATTAATAGGGGATCTGTGTCTTGGCATAATTTGGAGGAATCAGCAGAGACCTTCCAATTCACCAACCACAGAACCTTCTCATTAATTAAATACCACGTGATGTTATAGTCAGATTATTGGATGTTAGTGAGTCCTTCAAACATTGCCACGAAACACACACACACACACACACCTACATTGAAGGAGCTTGTTTCGTGGCATAGTCAGGAGGAATCAGAAGCCACCAGGTCTTATACACGATCACAGGGTCCCATAATGGTATACACGTACGAACACACTCTTTAATTAATAAAGACCAAATTATCCAAAGTAGAATTCCAAAAAATCCTCAAATAATAATAATAATAATAATAATAATAATAATAATAATAATAATAATAATAATAATAATAATAATAATAATAGTAATAATAATGGTAATAATACTAATAAAAATAATAATAAAAATAAAAATAAAAATAATAATAATAATAATAATAATAATAATAATAATAATAATAAATAAAATAATATAAAATCGAGTCTGTTCGAAGGAAGGAAGGAAAAATGGATGAGTGTCGCTATAGATAAATTATGATTATCCACGAGACTCGACCACAAGCGATCGGATTAAACCTGAGGGATAATTCTATACAACATAAATATCCCCCTGATTCTATAACATTAGGGAATATTCCTATGCAGAGCCTGTCAAGCCTTCTGACGGACACTAGATGAGGCATAAGTTATTCAGTCTTGCCTTCTTCTTCTCCTTCTCCTCCTTCTCCTTCTCTCTCACACTAATCGAACACACCCACCTCTCTCTCACTCTCTCTCTCACACTAATCGAACACACCCACCTCTCTCTCTCTCTCTCTCTCTCTCTCTCAATTTTCGAACACACCCACCTCTCTCATTTTTCGAACACACCCATCTCTCTCTCTCTCTCTCTCTCTCTCTCTCTCTCTCTCTCTCTCTCTCTCTCTCTCTCTCTCTCTAATCGAACATACCCACCTCTCTCTCTCTCTCTCTCTCTCTCTCTCTCTCTCTCTCTCTCTCTCTCTCTCTCACAATTTTCAAACACACCCACCTCTCTCTCACTCTCTCAATTTTCGAACACACCCACCTCTCTCTCTCTCTCTCTCTCTCTCTCTCTCTCTCTCTCTCTCTCTCTCTCTCTCTCTCTCTCTCTCTCTCTTTATATATATATATATATATTTATGCAATTTTTCCCTCCGAGGCAAGTCATAATTTACAATCAATAACAGTCAATTGTTTTATGCAACAGCTGAGTCAATCACCATAAACCTAGAGTGGGCAAATGGACCAGAGAGAGAGAGAGAGAGGTGGGTAGGTTCGAAGAGAGAGAGAGAGAGAGAGAGAGAGAGAGAGAGAGAGAGAGTTACAAGGAGTTACAAGGAAAAGAAGTACCCTAGAAGACCTTACGATCCATACAAAGAGGGTACCTGTGGGTTTAGTTGCGCAAGTAGGCGACCGTCCTCGAATGTGTCATGTGAAACCATCAAGGAACACTCGCACAACGGCTTAAACACCTAGACGGTGATTTAAGGCTTTGTCTAATCTGGACTTGAACTGATCCACAGAGTTGCTGTTGACTACATCAGCAGGAAGCGCGTTCCAAGTACCGCAGATGCTGTATGTAAAGAACTTACCACACAGATCACGGTTGTATCTCTTCAGTTCTAGTTTGTAGCCATGATTCCTGGTTGTGCCCTCACTGAGTTGGAAAATGTCCCTGTAGTCTACATTGTCAAAGCCTCGTAGTATTTTAAACACTTCGATAAGCTGACCACGCAGTCTCCGGGTTTCCAAAGAGAACAGGTCGAGTTCTACCAACCGATCTTTATAGCTCTTGTGTCTAAGAGAGGGTATAAGTTTGGTTGCCCTGGCTTGCACTCGTTCCAATCTAGCGATATCCTTTCGGTAAAAAGGACTCCAAAACTGGACTGCATACTCCAGGTGCTGTCGGACAAGGGAATTGTACAGACAAAGTACTATCTCCTTGTTCCGGTATCCAAACTGTCGCTTTATGTACCCTAACATCCTTTGGGCTTTCTTCTCAGCCTCAATACACTGCTTTGAGAACTTGAGGTCACTGGTGATAGTTACACCCAAGTCTTTCTCAGTATCAGTGCTTACGAGAGCATTGCCCTTAAGGTTATACTCTGTTCGGGGATTTCTGTGGCCTATATGCATAACTTTGCATTTGTTCACGTTAAATGGCATTTGCCACGTGTCAGACCACTCCCCGATCTTCCTAAGATCTTCTTGTAAGCGGGTAGTATTTCCTTCTTTCGCGACATTCATACCAAGCTTAGTATCATCGGCGAATTTGGAAATCTTGGCAACCATGTCACCATCCACGTCATTAACATAGATGATAAACAGTAGTGGTCCCAGAACAGAACCTTGGGGAACGCCGCTAGTAACGGGCACCCACTCTGAAGCCTGTCCATTCACTACCACCCGCTGCCGTCTGTCACTTAGCCAGTTCTCTATCCAATTTGCCACATTTCCGTCTATGCCCAGTGCACGCACTTTCCGAAGGAGGCGGCGGTGGGGTACCTTATCAAAGGCTTTCTGAAAGTCTAAGTAGACAACATCGACCGCTTTATCCCGATCATGCTCACTGAAAACAAAATGGAAGAATTCCACCAGATTTGTGAGGCATGACCGGTGCTGCCGGAACCCATGCTGGGAACCCCTCAGTAGCAAATTTGATTCTAAGTGTGCTGTTATTTTGTCCACCATGATGCTCTCCATGAGTTTACAGGACTATCGAGGTTAAACTGATGGGTCTGTAGTTTGACGGTTGGCTAGCATCTCCCTTCTTGAAGATAGGAGTCACCTCTGCCTCACGCCAGTCTCTAGGAACGCATCCAGTCTGGATTACCCTGTTGAAGACCATGCACAGGTGCCGTGATACTTCACCATGCACTTCTTTCAGCACTCTAGGTAAGAACCCATCCGGACCGGGGGACTTGTTTGCTTTTAATTCGATTATTTTTCTCTCGATTTCTTCTTGGGGTGAAGACCATTGACTCCAACTCTCACTGAAGGAGTCCAAAGGTTCGGGAATGGGACCACTCTCCTCAGAGAACACTGAAGAGAAATACTCATTTAAGAGGTTAGCATTTTCTGCATCAGAGTGCATCAATGCTCCATCCTCATTCACCAAGGGACCGATCCTGCGTCGGATTGGTTTACGGCCATTCACATAACTGAAAAACTCCTTGGGGTTCTCTTTGCAGAGTCTAGCCACACGGACCTCCTCAGCACGCTTAGCCGCCCTTATTTTGGACTTCACGTTTCGATTCAGTCTTCTATGACCGTCAAAGTCCCCAGATGTCTTCGCTCGACGATACGCAGTTCTCCTCTCCCTTAGTAGGTTACGGATTTCCCGATTAAACCACTTAGGTTGAATGAACTTCTGACCTGTTCCCTTCAGAGGAATAAAGCGCGACTGAAGTTCCATGAAGGAAAACAAGAATGACCTCCACAGATCATCAGCACTCTCTCCCTCCTCTAGTTCCATTTCAGCAACACTTTCACGAAGACCTGCAAAGTTCGCTCTCCCCATGTCTAATTTTCTATGCACCGGGGTCACGGACTCCATATTAGGGACTTTAACTGAAAATCTTATAAGCTTGTGGTCGCTTCCACCTATTTCTTCGTTTACAGAGAGGTCTTGAATGATGTCATCCTCTGAGGTGAGGACCAAGTCGAGTATGTTAGCACCTCTTGTTGCTCCCTTACCCATTGAGTGAGGAATTCATCATTTACAAAACTCCAAGAGTGGTGTGTTCTCGGCAGAGGGCTCTCTGGTTTCCCAGTCAACATGTGTGTTGAAGTCCCCCATAAGGATGCACACCCTGCCGTCCCACTAGTTCACCCAGCAACTGGTATAGGTCCCTGTCCATCTCACTGAGTTGTCCAGGGGGTCTATAAAGCAGCAGGGTTCTGTATTTTGGCAGTGCCCTATTTCTAGGTCAACTCCAAGGAGCTCGTGGTTCGATGTGATGTTGCAGGTCATCGATTTGATGGAGTTCTTTACATACAACAGCACACCACCACCCCCTCTGTCCTCTCTATCTTTGTGGAAGAGTTGGTAGCCTGGAATCACGAATTCCCCCTTCAAGATCTCTGTCTGAGGTTCTCAACCATGACTCCGTTATGGCCACCATCTCGGGTTCCTCTGTCGCAACGAGGGCCCGCAGTTCCAAAAACTTGTTTCGGATGGACCTGGCGTTTGAACAATAGAACCTTCAGGGAACCCCCAACTGCAGGGCTCCCTATACTCCTCCGTTTCCCGGTTTGGTCATTGTCTTGGTAGTGCTGGGGATATCCTTCTTCAGGATCTCAGCGAATGTCTTCTCTGGGGTCACTCTAGCATAGCGACGAGGGCTCTCCTCCATGCTCGGTCGAGTGCTCCTGAGACATCGTCGGACGGCGTCTTCCATTAATTTGGAAAGCACTTCTTTCCCCCTTTAGTGAGAGATGTGTGCCATCCCTCTGGTAGAGGTCGTCCTCTACCAAAGAGTGAGGTGTAGGGGTCCACAAAGAACACCCCCTCGGCAGTACACAAATCAGCCAGGCGCTGATTTACTGCAATGTTCTTTGACAGAGCAGTCCCCTAAAGGGCCTCTCCTTGGGAGCATGCCGACAACTACCCTTCTGCGGGTTTTTAACCACCACAGTCATCTACTGCACCGATCACATCCGAGAGGACTCCTTCGGTCATGCCTACTCTACCATTTCTCAGGTAGATGTCATTACCACTCACCATGAGTGCAATGACAGAAGATCTGGACGTTTGGATCCTCTCAGCTTCCTTTCGGAGGTCAGCATTGCCATAACCTGGCAAACAATTCACCTTCACAGAAGTGTGAAGGCGATCTGCCATTAGGGGTTGCAGCCCTCGTGCCTGGGAATCACCTACAATGTGTATATCCACAGGCCTCTCCTTGGTAGGAGCACGAGATGCCTTGTGAGGAACCCGAGAGTGTTTTGAATTCCTGCCGGGCTCGTCACTTCCTCCAGGATGCTTCTTCTTCTTTTTCTTCTTCATTTTCTTTTCCTTCTTATGTGATTCCTCACTTTCTTCTAATCCCTCCTCAACTGTCTTCTTGGGTTTTTCTCCCTTCTCCATATTCCCCTCCTCTTTTTCATTCACACTTTTCTGCAGTCTCTTTTCCTTCTGCAGTCTCTTCTCCCTCTTCATTGTTGCTGTTCTTCTTCTTGTTGTTCTTCTTCTTGTTGTTCTTTTTCTTGTTCTTCTTCTTCTTCTTCTTTACCGCCGTGGTGGAGCTCTCCGGTGAAGAAGCTCCTTGGACTGCCTCGTCTCTCACATGGCAGTCACACCTCTGCGAGTTCATTCGGAGAACTTCCTCCTTTAGGGAGTTGTTCTCCTTCGTGAGCAGCGAGATGTGCTTCATCAACCTCTCCTCGAGTTTGCAAAAGTCGCAGACACTCGAGGAGTCTAGGTCGCTCGCACTCCTCCCGCTGAAGTCCTCACACCAGCGGGTACACCTTGCATGTAGTACATGTAAATTTTCTTGCTGATGGACCAGTCATCTCGCTCGTAATTCAATTTCAGACCAATAATATAAAAGAAAGGGTAGTGTGATTTGGTCTCGCATAAGTCTCATCCGCCTACTTCCAGATGGTTTTCGGTCTGTTCGGCCAACAGAAACCTTATGAGCCAAGCACACCAACCCTAAGGTCTCCCCTGGGTCGGACGGCCCCAATCGTGCCGCAGCTCCCAACTGAGCAGCACAAGAGTCCTAAGTAAATGGGACTCTGATTTTTCGACAGGGGTGCTTGAAGTGTAACCGTCGTCCTACTAATCCCTACTAATCCTCCATCCGCGGCCAAACTTAAAGCAAATAGTAAAACTAAATGTCCACGACTTAATCCGAGATCTTTTACTGGCCTGGCAGCCAGCGAGGCACGAAAGCTCTCTCACCAAAGAGCAGTCGAGCCTTTAGGCACCTAAGAACGGTCACAGGGAGCTGGTCAGGCTTATTAATCTAAGAGAATACCTACGGGGGTCCTGAGGCATCTCCATTACTCGTACCCCACACGCCTGAGATCCCTTCAATCTCAGCCCTTTCGAAACCTGTGAGCGTTAAAAGGCGTTGTTTTAGGAGGTTCCAAAGCCTCCCTTCTCACACGGCATAAGGTAGCTGGTGAGGTCCTTAACAATAAAAACTTATATCGAAAGTGATGAAGATTTTTTTTTTTTTTTTTTTTTTTTTTTTTTTTTTGTTAGGACAGTTAAAGAGCAGTTGTGAAACTTAATATTAACATGAAGATTTGACAACTCTTAGTCAGGATCCTAATAACGCTACCTTTCTGGCACGGGTAACCCAACTGGACTAAATGTCCCCAGCATAGCTAGCAAAATTCAAACAGATCACACAAGCTCTCTCACCGACGGCAAGGTGGTTGTCTCGAGAGAGAGAGAGAGAGAGAGAGAGAGAGAGAGAGAGAGAGAGGTGGGTAGGTTCGAAGAGTGTGTGTGTGTGTGAGAGAGAGAGAGAGAGAGAGAGAGAGGTGGGTATGTTCGAAGAGAGAGAGAGAGAGAGAGAGAGAGTGAGAGAGAGAGAGAGAGAGAGAGAGAGAACAAATAGTATGCTAAGGTGTACAAGGCAATATACTAACATACTAACCCATTTCTAACACACACATACACACACACACACACAGATGTTCTCTCTC
>JAWQEG010007539.1:0-45000 GCA_033782935.1 Petrolisthes cinctipes
TTGTTATGTAAGAAAACTAATCTGATACTATACGCACCAGTAACTACAGACCATGCCTTCCCCCCCCTCCCCCCTCCTATCCCCCCTCCCCTGCATACATACACACACACACACACACACAAAGGGGTGAAATCAAGGAACGTCGTAATAACTTTCAAATGGCATTTAGTTAGACAAAAATTCGGACACAAATGTTGCCTCAAGCTGATATAATAATATTACGAAACAGAACGTGTGTTGTTATTCCATTACCTGACGTCACCACCACCACCACCACCACCTTCACTCACACATCCAACAGGTAGTCATCATCAAACATTATGTCACTGACTTTCTTCTACACGATTATAATAATTAAAACAAGAATGGAGCTGCACTAGGGTTTCAAACTTCGCCCTGCGGCCTGAAATAGTAACACCCCTCCGATGATCAAAGTGGTATTCGTAGACCTTTTAGTACCCGTGTTCCTGCATTGGTCCTTAACTGGCCCTTAAGTGCAACTCTGCCGATGAGATTTCGTTTGGCACTTAGTGGGAACTTATGAGATGCGGATACAACATTTTATTGCATTCGAATATAGTGTCATTTATCCTTTTCAATAGTATACCACCTAACCGTAAACCTCCTCAATTTCTCTCACCACCATCATTTATACCTCCATTTCTATTCCTTCCTTCATCACCATTAATGCTGTACCCATTCATCCGATCCAACTCTTCCAAAGCATATCCAACAATCAACTCAAGTCACTCACTACCCGCCCGTACGTACCCCCTCCTCCCCACCGGCACCCACAACGGTAGAAAGTACTTTCGGCATTCCACATGGAGGCGTGCCGGGGAATGCAGAAAATGTGAAATGAGAAGGTGCGTTTGGGATGAGAGAAGGTGTGGCTAGGAAGGGAGAAGGTGTGCTTAAGAAGTGGGTAGGGGTGGTGGTTGGGAAGTGAGTAGGTGTGGTTGGGAAGTGAGTAGGTGTGTTTGGGAAGTGAGTAGGTGTGTTTGGGAAGTGAGTAAATGGGTTTGGGAAGTGAGTAGATGGGTTTGGGAAGTGAGTAGGTGTGGCTGGGAAGTGAGTAGGTGTGGCTGGGAAGTGAGTAGGTGTGGTTGGAAGTGAGTAGGTGTGTTTGGGAAGTGAGTAGGTGTGTTTGGGAAGTGAGAAGGTGTCTGGGGATGTAGGGTGTGTGCTTGGGATTTGGTAGGTGTGTTTGGGAAGTGGGAAGGTGTGTTTGGGAAGTGAGTAGGTGTGTTTGGGAAGTGAGTAGGTGTGTTTGGGAAGTGAGTAGGTGTGTTTGGAAGTGAGTAGGTGTGTTTGGGAAGTGAGTAGGTGTCTGGGTGAGGGGCGTGTTTGGGAAGTGAGTAGGTGTGTTTGGGAAGTGAGTATGTGTGGTTGGAAGTGAGTAGGTGTGTTTGGGAAACGAGTAGGTGTGTATGGGAAGTGAGTAAGTGTGTTTGGGAGTGAGTAGGTTGTGTTTGGGAAATGAGTAGGTGTGTTTGGGAAGTGAGTAGATGTGTTTGGGAAGTGAGTAGGTGTGTTTGGGAAGTGAGTAGGTGTGTTTGGGAAGTGAGTAGGTGTGCTGGGAAGTGAGTAGGTGTGCTTGGGAAGTGAGAAGGTGTCTGGGGATGTAGGATGTGCTAGGGGTTTGGTAGGTGTGTTTGGAAGTGGAAGATGAGTTTTGATAGCTACAGGAGATGAGACGAAATTGATCTATACATTTTAGGAGATGTGTTGTGGAAGAGGAAAAGTAAGGCACTGTATGTTTGAGGTGTGTTTGGGAAGGTGTGTGGGAGTGGGAAAGGGTTGGTAATTATATTTGAGGTGTGGTTGGGAGAAGGAAAAAAGTACGTGTGAGGTGTGGTTGGAAGAGTCCTATACCTATGCCTTGATACTTTCTAACACTGTAATTTTCACTCGGTCTGTCTGCCTGCCTGCCTGCCGTCTGCCTGTCTGTCTGCCTACCTTCACCCACACTCTCACCACATCACCTTCACTACCACACCACTCCCCCTCCATCATTACTTACTACCAATTCTACCATTCTCTCCACGTACACCTCCACTACTACCTCCTCCTCACCTCCTCTACTACACACCTACACTGTCACTTTCTCTGTAGCACTAGCACCATGACCACTACCACTATCATCACCACTACCACTTTCACCATTCAGTTCCATACCATCACAACTACTTACTATTCTACCACAACTATCTATACCAATCTCTTCTCTACCACTCACTCCAACACCACCAACACCACCACCACCACTACAACTCTTCACTCTTTCCCTGTTCCCATTACACCTCTTTTTCCGCTCCACCCCTCCAATTCCTCGTTCCATCCCACCCTTCGGCCCCCTTCCTTCTTCACTCCCCCTCTCCCTGTAATACCCTGTGGATCCCCGGGGGCATTCCATCATCGACGAGGGCCTGGGTGAAGGAAGGGCAGGGGGGGGGGCAGGGGGAAAGTGAGTAGGGGGACTAATAGAGGGGTCTGAGAAGCTGGAGAGTCTAATTAACAACATTCATCTTTTAGACATACTCACTCACTCCAGGCCTACGTTTGGGGTGGGGGGGGGGAAGCAGTGGGGGTGGGGTGGGGGGGTGGTGGAGGTGGTGATGGGACAAACGGGGTGAGGAAGATGAGATGTGCAGTGCAGTAGTTTTATTGTTATTAGTTATGGAGGGGGACGTGGAAAGGAGATGAAATGAGATAGATGGATGGATGGATGGGTGGAAGGGTAGGTATGAGTGGAGTGCTGGGGGCGAGGGTGCTATGAGAGAGAGAGAGAGAGAGAGAGAGAGAGAGAGAGAGAGAGAGAGGTCAGCATGGAGTAAAAGGCAAGTTATACAGTTGCCAACAAAAGGTTCCTCTCATCAACCAGTCTGTATACAGTGAAAGTTACGTACGTCCCCAAGGCAATAACATTACAGATTGAACAGAGGCCCCAAACAGAAAAAAATATTCTGCCTCCTCAATATACTTGTCGGTTCTATGTGGGTATTATTCATGCCATTAATAACTTCACAATATTGACAACCAAGACTTCTACAGTATGCAAAAAAAAAAAAAAAAAAATGGAGAAAAAAGCTGCGACATACAAAAATCAGATAGAAATACATTATAGTTCAATAATTGCTATGCTAATGATGATACTGATGTTGCAAAGCTAATTATATATAACTGCATTCAGATTTATCGACATGAAAACAAGAAGGCATTTATTCCCATCACATACGGTAATAAACAAATTACAGTAGTTATTTGTAAGTGAAGAAAAAACGGTAACATATTGGAAGCTGTTGTTGTTGTTGTTGTTGACCAAGCAGCCAAATATTGGAAGTTTTGCACAGGACTGTATAGACAATACTGGGTGTGGCTGAGGTTCTGTTCATGATGTGAGAGTAGCCTTAACCTGGAGGCAGGGGTAGTAGTAGTGACTGACTGGCCAGTGAGGGGCATAGGTAGGTACAGAGGGAGGGAGGGTGAATAATAGTGAGAATATATTATTTATGTGAGGAGAACTGAGGAGGAAAACCTGTGTGACGAGAAAAAGATCACAAGTATATTCAGTTCTTTCTCCTACGATCTGTGCAAACTACCGTAGATTACTAAAGGTGTCGAAAAGTTCAAAGATAGGTTTTTCTGTAATAATAATAGTAATAATAACAACAACAATAATAATAATAACAATAACAACAATAAAAATAATAATATTAATACCGGTAATAATAATAATAATAATAATAATAATAATAATAATAATAATAATAATAATAAATAGCAAAGATAACGGGACACTTGGCTCTCCATTTCCTATTTAACTCTTCAGCAACTGTAACTAAATAATAATAACTATCACGCATTGCACAGAAGATCACGAAATATTTCTTACTTATAATAAGGTTAAGTAAACCCGTCCTGGAGGTATGTATGTATGTATGTATGTATGTTATTTCTAGGACACCTTGTATATACGTAATATTATACACCACCATTACACACCCAGCCCTGGAATTTGACCTCGTGTGAAAGGTTAACAGATCACAATGTATGTATGTACTGTATGTATGTATGTATGATTATATTCCATACATCAATACTCATTACTACTTCATCATCATGTTTCATCATCACTATCATCAATGTTAATCCACTGTTAGACAAAGGTCATATTAATCCCCAATGCTCCTCTCTTTCCTCTCTGTCTACTCCAGTCTGCGAAACTTTCTAGACTTCACATCAATAGGGGCTGGAAAGGTATACTGTAGGTTGTGGTATAGGCTATAGGTGGTTTTAGGGTTGGGGTATATATGCTATTAGCCATGCATGGAGTCGGGAATTCTATCTGTCAATATAATAAATACTGTGTGAAATTCTAAGACAATGTGAGAAGTATAAACCTGGTATAATTATGGTATGGAGTCTCAAGTGCAACCTTTGTTTTCCATGACCTTAAGATGACCTCAGAGGAATTCACAAAGTGGGTGTTATTGTTGTGATACATATTCTGAGGACTGTGGTAAACATTCTGATGTATGATTGGCCATAGGAATTCTTACACAGGCTATATGGAAAGAGAGGTCATTATTTTGGAAGTACTGCAACGAATGGTCTACCAAATGACAAGGTAATTGCAAGACAACATACCTAATATTAGTATGACGTCAGTAAAGAAAATTACGTGCGATTATTACATCAGCAACACACATTTCATTTAATCAGTCTTTATCACCATTACTTCTCAGAACAGTTTTAGTCGATTTGGTGCAGCCCACTATTATTATTATTATTATTATTATATGATTTGGCAAAGATGAAATTTTTTTTTGCACCACCTTCTTGCGATGAGGGAAGAAGTACTTACTGTCTATTAGATTGAAGGTGAAACACTTATGACTGAGTGACGTGACATACCAAGGGACAAACCAGACGACGAGGAAGACGACCGACGGAATGACTTGTGTGACTCGGAAGGACAGAAGGGACGCGAGGACGACGAAGGAGGGGGCGGGGGGCGACAAACCAACTGGGAGAGACGTCATTAAAACTCCATCACCCGTCCACACAACTTTCTCGCCCTCATTATCATTATCAACGAGCTTTTTCCTCCACACTCATGCAGTACTGACGCTAGAAACACACCCTGATGACTATACCCTCCTTCATGTCTCTGTGTCTATCACTAGTTTTCTCCTACTCTGGATATTTCGTGTCCTTCCTGTGCCCTTACTACCCCTCGTTCGTACCCTTCCCATGTCTCTACTATTCCTGCTTCGTGCCCTTCCCATGCCCTTACTACCCCTCCTTCGTGCCCTTCCCATGCCCCCTACTACTCCTACTACGTGCCCTTCCTATGTCCCTTACAACCCCTCCTTGGTGCCCTTCCCATGTCCCTTACAACCCCTCCTTGGTTCCCTTCCCATGCCCTTACTACCCTTCCTTGGTGCCCTTCCCATGCCCTTCCTACCCCTCCTTGGTAGCCTTCCCATGCCCCTACCACCCCTCCTTCATGCCCTTCCCATGTCCCTTACAACCCCTCCTTGGTGCCCTTCCCATGCCCCTACAACCCCTCCTTCATGCCCTTCCCATGTCCCTTACAACCCCTCCTTGGTGGCCTTCCCATGCCCTTACCACCCCTCCTTCATGCCCTTCCCATGTCCCTTACAACCCCTCCTTGGTGGCCTTCCCATGTCCCTTACAACCCCTCCTTGGTGGCCTTCCCATGTCCCTACCACCCACTAACAACAACATAAACAGGAAGCTCCCATGCAGTCTCAGCCACACGACCTGAGCTGAGACTGCAGAGGGTGACTTGTGGGGCGTGGCAGGGCAGGGCAGGGCAGGGCAGGGCTGAGTGAGGGTGAGGGTCGTGACCTGCTGGCCACCACAGCCGAGGGCGGACACACACAACCCGCACCCCAGGTCAAGGCCAACCCGCACACTCACAAGGACGCCCACTCACCCCTGCACCCTCCCCCCACGCCCTCACCCCTACCCCTGCACCTCCCCCCACGCCCTCACCCATATACCCCTGCACCTCCCCAACGCCCTCACCCCTACCCCTGCACCTCCCCCACGCCCTCTCCCATCCCTGCCCCTCCCATATGCCCTCATCCTTGCACTTGTTTCATCCCCACCCTCATCCCTGCACCTCCCCAGCACCCTCGCCCCTGTCCCTCCCCCACGCCCTGACCCCTGCCCATGCCCCACTTCCTCACCAATGTCTCACGCCCATATCCTAACCCCTACAGTTGCTTCACGCCCATACGATCACCCCTACACTTGCTTCACGCCCATTCCGTTAACACCACATTCGATATCGTCCTTCGAGGGGACTCAAATTAATAAGCAAATGTTATAATTCTAAAACTTCTCTGTCTATCTGTTTCTCTGTTTAATTGCATCCTGTGTGTGTGTGTGTGTGTGTGTGTGTGTGTGTGTGTGTGTGTGTGTGTGTGTGTGTGTGTGTGTGTGTGTATGTGTGTGTGTGTGTGTGTGTGTGTGTGTGTGTGTGTGTGTGTGTGTGTGTGTGTGTAAGTGTGTGTGTGTGTATGTGTGTGTGTGTGTGTGTGTGTGTGTGTGTGTGTGTGTGTGTGTGTGTGTGTGTGTTTAGAGGGAGGGAAAAAGAATGGCATAGGAGAGGGAAGAGGAAGAAGGAATAAAGAGGGAGAGGAGAGAATAGCAGGAGGAGGAGGAGGAGGAGGAAGCAGAATAAAGTAAGAAGGGAATAGGAGAAAGAGAAGAGCAGAGATGTATTAAATAGAAGATAAGATAAGGAGAAGAAGGGGAAGAGTAATGTGAGATGTGTGACAAGAGATGCGACAGTAATGAAGAGAGAGAGAGAGAGAGAGAGAGAGAGAGAGAGAGAGAGAGAGAGAGAGAGATGAGAATGAAGGTAATGCAATGGAAATAACATGAATGAAACAGGAGAGGCGGGAGGAGAGGGGATAGTGTATTTAAGACGAATATCAAGGCTCGATTATTTCTTCTCTATCTTGATATTATAGTGGTTGTATCAGTATAAATAAATAAATATAAATAATAATAATAATAATAATAATAATAATAATAATAATAAACACAATAACACTACTACTACTATTATTACTACTACTACTACTACTACTACTACTACTACTAATACTACTACTACTATTGCTACTACTACTACTAATAATAATAATAATAACAATAATCTTGCAATTCAAAGACAGATATAGTAATTTGGTGACAACATCCCTTTCCAGCACATATTATTAATCCTTTCTTTATCTGTCAACAAGAATGAATAACTCCATATTACCCACCTCAAGATAAAATTTCGGCTTAATTAAGGGGGAAATTTTGTGTTGGTAAATCTGGAGCAATTGAATCCTCCAAACTATATTCCAAGCAACAGAACACCTATATTTTAGCTCTTCTGGTTCTGTTTCCTGGCACACTTTTACAGGAATCAAGGTACTCCAATGTAACCAAAGTGAATCACCCCCTTAAGTTAAATGGGACGAATTAACAGAGAGACACACCAATGAAATACAAGGTAAAAACATAATCTTAATAATCCCTGGTGTCTCTCTGTTGGGTATTGAGTCTAAGTAGAGAATATTATTACGGTCTTAGTAGAAACCTCCCAGACTTGCCAATCCGTAGTGACGAGCCTGTGTGTGGTAATGGGTAAGACAATGGGATAATACTAGGGAAGACGGCACGGCTGGCTGGCTGGCTGGCTGGAGGATGAGGAGGTATGAATATGGATGATGAGTGGTGTTGGTGGTGGTGGTGGCTGGTTGTTTAGATGGTTTCTGAATGGTTGGTTGGTTGGTTGAGGGTTGGTTCGTGGTTGGCTGATTGGTTGACTGGTTGGTTGGTTGGTTGGTTGGTTGGTGATTTTGGCTGGTTGGTTGGTTGGTTGAGGGTTGGTTGACTGGTTGACTGGTTGTTTGGTTGGTTGACTGGTTGGTTGGTTGGTGATGTTGAGGGTTAGGGTTGTTTGGTTGGTTGACTGGTTGGTGATGTTAAGGGTTGTTTGGTTGGTTGACTGGTTGGTTGGTTGACTGGTGATGTTTGTATGGTAGTGACAGTAGGTAGGATCGTAGTATTTGAGGGAGGAATGATATAGCTGAGATAATGAACACATTCAACAACAAACCAGGTAAAGGTTATGATGATGATAGTGGGATTAAGGGATTGATGTACCCACGTAAGTCACACAAACCAAAACGTAGGGATCAATGCTGTAGAAGGGGTGATGAAGAACAACAACAAGAACAACAACAACAAGAACAACAACAACAACAAACAACAACAACAACAAACAACAACAACAACATCAACAACCTATGCGTATTGAGGTAAGGCAGGATTAATTAAAGGGAGAGTACCTATATTTTTGGTACATTAGAGTGCCTTGATTCCTCCAAAGAATGCCAGGAAACAGGACCAGATTAACAAAAATAATGGGTGGCCTGTTGCTGGGAATAGTTTGGAGGAATCATAAATATCTCCAAAAATGTTCAAACTATACCGTCCCTTTAATAAAGAAGTATATATTTGATATGAAGTGAGACAGTTTGGGTAATTCAGTAGAGTACCGTAGTTAATGAGGAAGAGTGAAAGAGGCAGGTAAGGCTGGAAGGGTAAGGCAGCAGAGTGGATAATATGGGAGGCAGGGTTAGGCAGGCAGGGTAAGGCAGCAGAGTGGATAATAAGGCCGGCAGGGTTAGGCAGCAGGACGTATAATGAGGGAGGCAGGGTAAGGCAGCAGAGCGGATAATAAGGCAGGCAGGGCGTATAATAAGGCAGGCAGGGTTAGGCAGGCAAGGTAAGGCAGCAGAGCAGGTAATGAGGCAGGCAGGCCCCAACGTCTTCATTACTAAGGTAAGGAGCCATTACAGCACCCGGGTAATGACTCCCTCCCTCCCTCCCTTCCTCCCTTCCTCACCAGACCCATCCAACCCAACCATACCCCCTGAAAACACCCTTATCCCAGCCCCCTCCCTCCCTCATCAGACCCATCCATACCCCCTGACAACACCCTTATCCCAGCCCCCTCCCTCCCTCATCAGACCCATCCAACCCAACCATACCCCCTAAAAACACCCTTTTCCCATCCCCCTTCCCCACCCTCCATCACCCTTACCCCCTCGACCAGCACCTAGTCCCTACACCTAGTCTTATCCCTTCCTTCCCTGTCTTCCCTTCCCCTGAAAAAGTTCCCTTCCCTGTCTGATCTCCCTCTCCCCAAACCTACCTCCCCCCACCAGACCTGCCGTCCCTCCCTCCCTCCTGGCTGGCAGACTCCTCCACACCTAACTATGGACTTCTTCCCTCTCCCACCTTCCCACCAGAACTCCCTTCCCTCACTTTTCCTGGTCTACAACACTTCACTTGCCGACCTCCCACGTCCCACTCATCCCCTGGCAACCAACCCTCACCATGCACCTTCCTAATCCTCATATCTTTCAACTCGTGTAAATTTCAAGTAACAAGCGTTGAGGCAATTACTGTTAATCAATTCGAGTTTTTCCTGCCTCCAGATGCCGTGTAGGAACATCATAACTTAGAAAATAAAATCTCTCTCCCAATGGTCATTAAAATTTACTTATATATATATCACAGGGTTAAATTGATTTTCGTTTCATACCTACTATTGTGTCCTTCCCCGTCCCTAATTTTACTCGTACCAGACTAAACCGACTGGCGTTAGTCCAACCTTACTATATATAAAAATGGGCAGCTGTATATGAATGAACTGATCTAATATTAAACCTTTGTATGTCACCAGTGCTTCCTTCCCTCCATCTGTCAGAAGTATTCCTCATGTAGTCAGCGAAATAAAAACAACAGACTTGCACAACAGGATCAAAATCAGTCTAAAAGTGCTTACTCAAGTGTCAGGGTCGTGTCGTATATGTGATGATGTTGAACTGTGTCAGCGTCTACTACAGTTGGAAGGAAGGAAGGAAGGAAGGAAGGAAGGAAGGAAGGAAGGAAGGAAGGAAGGAAGGAAGGAAGGAAGGAAGGAAGGAAGGAAGGAAGGAAGGAAGGAAGGAAGGAAGGAAGGAAGGAAAGGGAGGGAGGGAAGGAAGGAAGGGAGGGAAGGAAGGAAGGAAGGAAGGAAGGAAGGAAGGAAGGGAGGGACGGAAGGAAAACAGGGAAGGAGAGATGGTCGAAAGGAAGGAAATCAGGGAAGGAGATATGGGCGAAAGAAGGGAGGACAAAAAGCTTGGTACTGAACTAACAATCACATACAAAAGGAGTGGAGTAGAAAAAGAAAATATCTCTACATGACCAGACAGATTCATATGTTGCAACACTACATACCATACTGTACTTCTCACTAATATATATACAACAGGATACATGCATACACACACACATTCTCACGCTAGCTCTCTCTCTCTCTCTCTCTCTCTCTCTCTCTCTCTCTCTCTTGCTACACAGTTTTGACTTCGTTGCCCCAAACTAGCACACACACACACACACACACACACACACACACACACACACATAAACAGTCTGTCTTTCTCACCCACTCACTTCACAGTTTGCCTTCCCTGCCCCACATTAGAAAACAAACAAACAAAAAAACACACACATACATACATACACGCATCCTCCTTCACAACTAATCACACACTTTCACTCCCAAGTCATATTCATTCACACTATCCTTATCACAGTCCACCATCACCATTTTGCCTTACAGAGAGTGTGCCTTACATGTCCCAAACTACACAACGTCAACAAATTCACTCTCACTCTTTCTTCCTCAACACACACTGTAAATATTCTCACTCACATCCATCTTCACACGTTATCTCACAGTAATAATTATCTTTCTTCACACCAACCTTACCTACAAACATTGTGTGTGTGTGTGTGTGTGACCCCTACAACATTGAGTATAATAACATTTGTCCCTCTTTCCACTCCCATCCTCCTCCTCTTCCTTCTTCTCAAAATCCGTTCATTACTGAATAATACTTTTTCATGGATATTAACAACCAGTGCAAAAGTCTAGCAAGATGGAAAAGTTATTATCCAGGAAGTTATCTCAAACATCTTCCCTTGAATAATATACTACTTACTTACCTGTGAACCTGTTTTATACTTTCTTTTCTTCCTTTCCTACTACGGTACAATATAGGCACCAGAGAGTCTACACCGAAGCTTACCTGTAAAGAAAAAGAAACATAAATAAATAATATGTTTTAAATGCATAAAAAGCTGTCTACTACGCAGCAATAAATAGTGAAAGTAAATAAAACTGCAGAAACTAGAACATTTACCCACCTACCACACACACACCACCTACTACCCACTCACTACCCACCTACCATCCACACACCTACTACCATCCACCACCTACCCCGGTCCATCCACTCCACTCCCCACCAAACACCATCTTAACCCCCCCTCCCGCCCCCCCTCCCCTGCTGTTGTCGCCTGGGGGTAACATGGGGGGAGGGAGGGGGGGGTGGCGTCGGACAAGGAGGAAAAAGTCTTGATTTGGTTGACAGCGTTCCAGAGCATTTTCCGTGTCAACCTTCTCTACCTACCTACCTACCTACCTACATACACTCTCTCCATCCTCTGCACTTCTTCAAAAAATATATCTCAGACTTTTTCCTTTTTCTCTTTCCTACTTTTTCCTTTTTCTCTTTCCTCGTTTTTACCGCATGTTCACCTCACCTCACCTCACTCTCTCTCTCTCTCTCTCTCTCTTTTTCCCTCACTACAACCTATCTTCTTCCCTGTTTTTTTTTTCCTGATATTTCCTCCACTTTCCTTTTTCCTTCTCTTTTACCTACGATGCGGTACATATTTCCTACCTTCACTCCTCCTCTAGACATCTCTACTCATCGGTCCTCTTCGTTAATTTTCTCTCTATTTTTCCTTCACATATCTTCTCCACCCCAACCTCACTTTATTTATTGGTCCTCTCCGTTTAATTTTCTCTCTATTTTTCCTTCACATATCTTCTCCACCTCAACCTCACTTTAAACCTTCGTCTTCAACCCAAGAGTCCTTACAACCTCATCATCTCATCTCCACTCACTCACACTCCCTTCACACAACCTAATCTTCTCATCTCCACTCTCACACAACCTCATCATCTCATCTGCAGTCACACTCTTACACAACCTCATCTCATCTCCACTCACACTCCCTTCACACAACCTCATCCTCTCATCTCCACTCACTCACACTCCCTTCACTTCCACCTCTTCCCCCACCGTCTATACCCAACCAATTCCCTTCACCCCAACCCACCCATGGAGTTCTTCCCATCCATATATTATAACCCCTACGTTGTTCCCCCTTTGCCCCCTAAATACCTCTCTCCTCTGCTGCCATCCACTACCACCACCACCACGACCCCCTCCTTCCTTCCTTCCTTCCCTCCCAGTCCACCCAACGTTGAGCTTTCAGAGCGGTCACCCTCCCATGACATCCAGCATTATCCAGCCCATCCCGGCCCCTTCCTTTTGTCCCCCTGGAAGAAATCACCGAAATTATGACAAATCACGGCGGTGTCAGGGGTGTGGGTCGGGTTGGGTTGGGGGAGGGACTCGACCCGGGGAATGGAATGGAATGGAATGGAGTGGAGGGACGCGACATTTTTAAGGCTTCACTCTCCAACCCCAATCCTTTCCTCACATTCCGTTGGGTTCAGTTCAAGTCGATTCCTTCAGTATAAAGTTACGGATATAATTATATTGCTTCCATTCTCGCTTTGTTTTGAATCGTCATACATTTCCTGACCTTGTATTGAATCGTCGTGTACATTTCCTGACCCTCTTTTGAATAGTCATACATTTCCTGACCTTCTTTTGAATCGTCATACATTTCCTGACCTTGTTTTGAATCGTCGTACAATTTCTGACCTTGTTCTGTGCTGTCTAACTAACCCTGCCTAGTTTTGCTTTACCTCGTCAAAGATTGTCTGACCTAGTTTTGCCTTATCTCAAACACTGTAAACCCTCACATATTCCAGTAGACCGTACGAGTTCTATATTTATCTCACGCTTCGATTTAAGTACACTCCAAGCTCAGAGAAAAAAGTGACCAGAATTTGAATGATACAAGAATAAACATATAGTCTAACTACTTTATATCCCAATCGTCCTGTGTCTGATACAAGATTAAACATATAGTCTAACTACTTTATATCTCGGTTGTCCTAAGTCTGATACAAGATTAAACATATAGTCTAACTACTTTATATCCCGATCGTCCTGTGTCTGGTGGTGAATACGTAGATGTGTCGTGGGTCAATATTGTCTAACCACGGCAGATCCCCAAATCACTTGACACCGCCGTCCTCCCGATTTACCTCTTTCAAATTCTATTCACTCTGAGGATGGATTGGATTTACTAAGGGCCGTAGACAAGAATATATTGTAGGGTTCCGATACCCGATGCCCGGTGTACGACGGCCATATAAATAAAATATACCGTACTGGCTTCATACCCCAAGCATCGGGCATCGGGACCCGACGATATGTTCTTGTCTACGGCCACAACTTGACCCGAAACGTAAGGGAAACACAGAGGTCGAACTTTTTCGCCTGTGTTTGTTTAACCTCTCATCCTAAAACATAAAAATATATCAAATTATAACAAACAAAAACAAATACAGAAGCAAAAGCGTAATACATATAAAGCAAAGCAAAATGCATTAAATAACGTAATATAGTGAATTCCCCCTATAGGTATAAAATAATGTCCACAATCTATCTGAGCTCCAGGTTGTACAATACAGGTCTATAACAATATAATAGGTTGTATAATAGTCTATAACAATATAATAGGTTGTATAATAGTCTATAACAATATAATCGACGAGTCCCACAGTCCATATATACAGCAGGTATCCACGGCCATCACGCACAACACAATCGGACAATAAAAATTCGCTTGGTAGCATTGTGTATGTGTCTGGGGGTCGAGGGAGGGAAAATAAGTGGAGGGAAGGAGGGGATGGATGGAAGGGTGATATGATGAGGGGATGAGGAAGGGGGTGGAAGTGGAGGGAAGGAGGGAGGGAGGGGATGGATGGAAGGGTGATATGATAGGGGGATGAGGAAGTGGGTGGAAGTGGAGGGAAGGAGGGAGGGAGGGGATGGATGGAAGGGTGATATGATAGGGGGATGAGGAAGGGGGTGGAAGTGGAGGGAAGGAGGGAGGGAGGGGATGGATGGAAGGGTGATATGATAGGGGGATGAGGAAGGGGGTGGAAGTGGAGGGAAGGAGGGAGGGAGGGAGGGGATGGATGTAGGGAGGGGATGGAAGGGTGATATGATAGGGAGATGAGGAAGGGGGTGGAAGTGGAGGCCAGGTGATTGTGTCGGGTAGGGAGGGAGGGGAGATGGGGAGTGCTTGTAGGGGGCGGCAGGTTTGGAGGAAGGGGAGGGGGAGAAGGGGGGATGGAGGCTACGTGTCTGTATGTGTGGTAAAGGGGAGGGGTTGTGTGGAGATGAGGAGAGGTGAGTGGTTGGAGGAAAGGTGAGTGGGTTGGGGAGAGGTGAGTGGGTTGGAGAATGGTAGTGGGGGGTGGGGAGAGGTGAGTGGGTTGGAAAAGGTGTGTGAGGTGGGGAGGGTAGTGTGGGGGTGTGTGGAAGGAGGGTGGGGGTGGGGGGGTGGGGAGGGTAGTGTGGGGGTGGGGTGGGGAGGGGAGGGTAGTGTGGAGGGGTGGGGAGGGTAGTGTGGGGTGGAGAGGGATGTGAAGGGAGGAGGGGTAGAGGGGGTGGGTAGCTTCAAGGACAGATAATTCTTTTATTGGTGTGGTGGTCCCCCCCGTGTCCTCCCCCTAACCTAGGGGTACCTCTCACTTACCACCCTCTACACTTCCCTGTCCCTGTCAACCCTTTCCTACCTTCCACCATTTACCACTTCCCTACACTTCCCTGTCCCTGTCAACTCTACCCTACCTTCCACCATTTACCACTTCCCTACACTTCCCTGTTAACCCTTCCCTACCTTCCACTATTTACCACTTCCCTGTCCCTGTCAACCCTACCCTACCTTCCACCATTTACCACTTCCCTACACTTCACTATCCCTGTCAACCCTTCCCTACCTTCCACCATTTACCACTTCCCTACATACCTCTGTCCACTCCATCTCATCCTTTCCCTTTCTATTTACTCCACTCTGTTCCTTCCACTACCTAATCCTTCCTCCCTTTCTTCCTTTCTTTCCCCTCTATCTCATTCCACCCTGTTCCTTCCTCTGCCTAATCCTTCCTCCCTTTCTCCCTTTCTTTCCCCTCTATCTCGCTCCACTCTGTTCCTTCCACTGCCTAATCCTTCCTCCCTTCCTTTCCCCTCTATCTCATTCCACCCTGTTCCTTCCTCCCTTCTTTCTCCCTCCACTCTATCCACTCTATCCTCTCATCTCTATTCATCCATTACTCTGCCTCTCCCAGCCTTCCTTCCTTCCTATTCTCAACATCCCTACTCACTCCACTTCCCTGTTATCCAATGCCTTGTTCTTTTACTACTATACGAATGAAGGGGCAGAGTAATATTCATATACATTCATACATACATACACACACAGTCATCTTCTTCCTTCAAACCTTTAAGTTATTATTTATATCGTAATTGTAGGGACAGACAGATACAAAACTTGGTAACCACGATAGTACGTCCCAGGATTAGCAGAGGGTAATGGGGTGCGGATCTGGGGCCATATATTGATTCACTCGCTTTCTTTGTGTGTGTGTGTGTGTGTGTGTGTGTGTGATGAACGGAAGTTTATGAATTTTATTGAGCGTTCGTGTGTGTGTGTATGTGTGTGTGTGTGTGTGTGTGTAGGATGAACGGAAGTATATGAATTTTATTGAGCGTTCGTGTGTGTGTGTGTGTGTGTGTGTGTGTGTGTGTGTGTGTGTGTGTGTGTGTGTGTGTTCAATATATTCAACAGCATGAAAAGTGAGCGTGATGAGAAAGAGATATTGGGGATGAAAGGCCACCCTAGACCTCATAGACCCTGTATAGTATAGGAAGGCTATATGGTAGGACGAGAGGTGGTAGTGGTGCTATATTCAGCACGAGAGAGAGAGAGAGAGAGAGAGAGAGAGAGAGAGAGAGAGAGAGAGACGGTGGTATTCTTAAAAAAAATCTTTCCTTCCATATATCTTTCCCTTCTAAGGATTTTTCCCTCCCTTCATTATGCTTAAAGAATTCTTTGGAAAGGAAGGAAAAGTTTACATGTTGGTAGCCCTGTGCCATAGAAATTATAAATATGTGTGCGTTTGTACGTCTATGAGCCCTCCGGGCGCAAAATATAAACAATAAACACATCCACGCTGTGCTCACAAGGTTTTGTTTTATGCGATGAAATGTTTTATAACATCATTGATTTAATATTTCCTGTAGGAAAACGATGATAATAATAGTGGTATAAATATAGTGGGGAACTTTGTTCACTTCTATTCGTCATAATTTCCTTGTTTAATGTTATATCGAGTTGTGACAAATATATCTGGACACTACAATCATTGCTGAGACTAATGGTATAAAAAAAAAATTGCATATCTTGAATAAAAGAATGATAAATAATATACAAATATATACCACCAATAGCAGCATGGTGTCAGAGAGGATTCTCATCATATTAGTAGTGTAGAGGTGAAGGGTGGAGTTAGGTGAGTATATGGACCAATCAGGAGACACCTCACCAATGACGTATACAACACAGTCCAAAACTAATTTTGAACCGAGTATGGTAGGTCTTTAGAAATTTGGAAGAAATGCCTCATTTATTTACTAAACTCTTTTTCCTTCGGTGATACAATACTGTTGCACGTGTTTCCAATATATTATGATGTTATAAAGAAAACATAAACAGTACATGATAAAATACAACAAAAGAATTATTGAAGGAAAAGGGGAAATTTTTCCTTCATGTTCCAATAATATACTCGATTCAAGGGAAGGAATTTAAGGCCAGGAGAGGAAGGAAATCTTTAAGAATAGAAAATTAGTGATATATTTCTTTCCCATGCTTTTGAAGGGAAAGAATTTTTTAAGAATACCACAGAGAGAGAGAGAGAGAGAGAGAGAGAGAGAGAGAGAGAGAGAGAGAGAGAGAGAGAGAGAGAGAGAGAGAGAGAGAGAGAGAGAGAGAGAGAGAGCATTCCATTCCCATTACGACTCAGGACTCGATAGGGGAAAATTTCAATTCACCCACTGCGAAAACCACAAGGACAAAATAATACGAGCACACACACACACACACACACACACACACACACACACACATATACGGAGAATGGAGTCGGCTAGACGGAAACATTACATATGTAACACTTGAATTTCCCTGCCTCAGAAAATGCTGGGAAAAACAGTACTATCAGGGAGGAAATCGGTGGTGGTGGCCGGCGCCAGTCATTGAGGCAAATGGCCAACACTTTCCCCTTACCTAAATATTGTTTCCCCTCGCTCCCAGCAGACTCAGCTACCTACACACACACACACACACATCATGTAAACACTAATCATGCTCATACACTCACATGTATCCACATTTACAGTACCGTAGTGGTCAATAATATTCATCCAGATTGGGGTGACTTGTGTAAAAATTTTATAGTTTTCCCTCTATTCGTTAACTGGGAAATTATCCAATAAATAGATTGCAGTATCGTCTAATTTATTTCAATCAGATACTCAATATTAAAAAAATAACATCATAATATTATGAGAACGTGAAAACATTAGACAGCATTTTGTAGGAATTACCCATACGTGGATGATTATTTTTGACCACGACTGTACATACTCGTTTGTACATATCACGCACGTGCTCGCCAGGGTTACTTTGGTGGGGCGAAGCAAAGGGACGCCCAGGTGACCCTGCTTTCCCAAACATAGCCACGATAGATTCGAATGAAACCCTTACATAGGATATACCAGAGTGGGCGAGGTGGAGTAAGTCTAGAGATATGTGGATCCTTGTGAAAATGTCTAAACCCAACAAACTCTGCACTAACACATGGAATGCCTAATACTGAGGTGTGCCACGGGGAGGAATGGGGTCATGAGAACAGGCGCTTCTCAACCCAAAACCTCAGTCGTAAGAAAGCTGATTCCACGCTCAAAAAATCAGGTAGCCTTATTTTTTTGGTCGGCAACTTGGCACTATGGTTTGGGGGACTCCAGGATCCCCTCACAATCCACCCCTGGGGAATTCCTAGAACACCCCGACTAACCCCCAAACCCCTAAGGGACGTGTCGCCTGCCCACTGTTTTTCCCCCTCGCTTTAAAACCCAGTGGCGTAATGCGTGGTCGACTGCATCCATACAAATGGGGTGGTTGCCTGATATTGAGACGCTACCGATAACAATGGCCCACGCTAACGGCTTGGCGCTCCGGAGAACCTGCCACCACCACCACTACTACTACTACTACTACTACGACTATCACTATCACCATTCATAGTCTTGACCACAGCCGCTACTACCACATGTTCTTCTACAAAAGGAATTACCACTACCACTACTACTATTACCAATCACTGCCACTGTAACCACCAACACACTTCTAAAATCTAACCATCATCACAGCAATACAAACATTACATGACCAGTCTGTGCTTGTGTTATATTTTGTGCGCGTTTGTGTTCGTGTGTGTACTCTAAAGTGTGTGGGAGCGTGGAGAGAATGTGGCTAGAGGTGAATTAATTATAACCAGCAAAACACTTCTTATTAACACGTTCTCTACTATAGGTATACCTTCTTTACAGAGCCCAGACACTTTGGGGAACGCTGCTGCACTAAAAGGCCATGAAATTAATTTACGCGAATACACACTACTAATTCTGACTGGCACTATTTTCTATACCTTAGTGCCACGTACGTCTCACAGCCAGTTTTTTTTTTTTTTTTTTTGCGGCACTGTGCCACTGGGAGGTTTGGTGACTTGGGCGAGGTGAAAGACGTGTTAGGAAGTAAGTGACAGGTGTGTGTGTGTGTGTGTGTGTGTGTGTGTGTGTGTGTGTGTGTGTGTGTGTGTGTGTGTGTGTGTGTGTGTGTGTGTGTGTGTGTGTTTGTGTGTGTGTGTGTGTGTGTTTTGATGTTGGTTGATGATGATGGTAGTTGTTGATGATAATGATGGTAGTAGTTGAAGATGATAGTTCATGATGATGGTAGTGGTTGATGATGGTGGTGGTGGGTGATGATAATGATAGTAGTGGTTGATGATGATGGTAGTTGTTGATGATGATGATAGTGGCTGATGATAATAATAGTGGTTGTTGATGATGATGATGGTAGTGGGTTGGCGTCGGTAAGGACACCAATATACTCGGCTACATTAAAGGTGCTTGTTGTAGTTTGGAAGATTGGCTGTATCGACAAGACCGCCAAACGACCTTTCTAAATTCCCCTGATCAGCAGTTTCGCCCTCAGTAAAAACGGAGAAAAATGCATCACAGCCAAACCGGCACTCAAAGACGAGGGAGAAGAAGGAGGAGGAGGAGGAGAAACATTACATTTATACAGTTACATTAGATTGCAACACAGCTAATAATCCTTGTATGTGAAACTGTGCTAAGGCAAGAAAGAGTATGAGGGACAGAGGAAAATTGAAATAGGAGCAGCAGGGGAATAATAATAAAGGAACGAGGATAATATAAAAAAAGGAAAGAGCAAAAGGAGGAAAATTGTAGGACGAAATAGAAGAACACTGGGTGGATAATTGAAGGAGGAAGAGTAGCCTAAATGATATAGAGGGAGTGAGGGCAGGAGATGTAAAAAATACACACACACACACACACACACATACACATACTAGGACACTGAGTAACAAGCAGCACCCTGCCCCACAGTCGCTGGAGGCAGGGTAATAAAACTTAATGTGTGTTTAGCAGGAACGAAAATTACTCAACATTGTTCAGTACAGTGTCCCCTAAGAAGCATTTTCCGTCAGGTGGTCAATGAGACTCACAGGTAAAAGGGGTAATACACTGTTGGTAAAGCCTATTAAAGCACCTTGATTCCTCCACAGTATGTCAAGAAACAGGACCAGAATTACAATCATAATGGTGGCCTGTTGCTTGGAATAGTTCAGAGGAATCACTTGCTCTAGATATACCAACACTGTACTACCACCCCACCTTACGGGACCCAAGTGATGTAGTAAGAAAATTGGAGGTTTGTGAGTCCATCATACATTGCCACGAAACACACACACCTACAGTATATCGAAGGAACTTGTTTGGTGGCCTAGTCAGGAGGAATCAGAAGCCACCACCAAGTCTCATAAACGATCACAGGGTACTTAAGGAGGCCAAGAAATGAAGGTTACTTACAAATACCTCAAAACAGAACCATTAAGGGGTAAATTTTGTGTTGGTAAATCTGGAACAACTGAATCCTCCAAAAAACTCTTCCAAGCAACAAAACACCATTATTTTTGCTTTTCTGGTTCTGTTTCCTGGCACATTTAGGAGGAATCAAGGCACACTCCAATGTACACAAAAGTGAATTACCCCCTTAATTAAAAACACAGCCTACCTCAGTAAACGGGGAAGAAATAGTTTGGTGGCCTTTAGATCCTATGTTCTCTCTCTCACTCGCTCACTCTCTCTCACACACACTCTCCATCCTTCCTTTCACTCACTCACTCACTCACTCTCACACACTCCATCCTTCCTCTCACTCACTCACTCACTCACACTCCATCCTTCCTCTCACTCACTCACTCACACTCCATCCTTCCTCTCACTCACTCACTCACACACACCATCCTTCCTCTCACTCACTCACTCACACTCCATCCTTCCTCTCACTCACTCACTCACACACACACTCCATCCTTCCTCTCCCTCCTCTCCTTCCCTCCCTCCCTCCCACATTCCTTCAGTGCCTCCCTCAGTAGTCAGCTCAGGCTCCCTCAACTCCCGCTGGAACTATTAAGGTGATGAATCGTCTCCTGAAGCCATGCTACTTCACTTAGCAATAAATTTCGCCTCAGGATGTGTGTGTGTGTGTGTGTGTGTGTGTGTGTGTGTGTGTGTGTGTGTGTGTGTATGTGTGTGTGTGTGAGAGAGAGAGATTGTGAGTGAGTGAGTGAGTGTGTGTGTGTGTGTGTGTGTGTGTGTGTGTGTGTGTGTGTGTGTGTGTGTGTGTGTGTGTGTGTGTGTGTGTGTGTGAGTGAGTGAGTGTGTGTGTGTGAGTGAGATTGTGAGTGAGTGAGTGAGTGAGTGTGTGTGTGTGTGTGTGTGTGTGTGTGTGTGTGTGTGTGTGTGTGTGTGTGTGTGTGTGTGTGTGTGTGTGTGTGTGAGAGATTGTGTGTGTGTGAGAGAATGTGTGTGTGTGTGTGTGTGTGTGTGTGTGTGGTCCCCTTCAGTCCTGCATTTGCATTTTACTGTGGACTTTTGACAAGCTCATTTACCATTTTGAAAAGCTGGCGTAGCAGATGCTAAGTCAGGTCTGTTTTAGTATCATGATTTAGTGAAAATTCGAGTTTTAAGAGACTTGTATGAATGTATGTGTGTGTATGTGTATGTGTATATGTATGTATATGTGTGTATAATTATGCATGTATATGTGTGTATAATTATGCATGTATATGTGTGTATAGTATGTGTGTATGTATGTGGGCAATTTTTTTAAGGGGATAGTATATTTATTTTTACCATCACTGTACTATTCTTTTTATTTAGAAGATTCTGTTTTCTCTTAGGACATTCACCTCTTAAAAAAAAATAAATAAAAAAAAAAAAAAAAAAAAAAAAAAAATGCCCTAGCCATCATGCATTTCCGGGCATTGGTGATGGTGGTGGTGGTACCGATACGATGACTGTGTAGTGTAGTGTGTCTATGGAATTATCGTATCCGTACCACACCATCGGCCAAAAAAAAAAAAAAAAAAAAAAAAAAAAAAAAAAAAAGTGTTCTTGCCTACGATGAATTCTGATACCACGGCAATCATTGGATAAAAATAGCCGCTCAAATTGCAGATATACCTCAGCAATTTGTCATTACCCTCTAATTTGCCGCATAGAGATATTTGCATCATCATCATCATCATCATCATCATCCCGACCTCCCCTCCTCTCTTTACTCAGGGTCAGGGACATAAGTATTCATATTCATAGTATACATACATACATTCCCAGTACACATACATACATTCCCAGTACACATACATACATACATTCTCCATTGGGATGTTTACATATATTCCCAGTACACATACATACATTCTCTATTGGGATGTCTACATATATTCCCAGTACACATACATACAGTCGTGGTCAATAACAATCATCCACATATGGGTATCTCAATCAATTTACTGTCTAATGTTTTCACGTTCACATATGATGTTATTGTTTTAAGTAGTGCGTAGCTACTTGTATAAAATTAAAAGATGATAGTTAACCTATTTATTGGAAAGTTTATCATCTAAGGAACAGAGGGAAGCTGTCAAACTCTTACGTGAGTTACCCCTATATGGATGATTATATTTGACCACGACTGTACATTCTCCATTGGGATGTTTACATTTATTTGGGACCTTATCTATAAACTACTTTTTTCTATGTTTCAATTCTTTTATTATTCTCGTTCATTAATTCCATGTGTGGTCTGTTGGCTTAAATTGTATGTTGCTTGTGTACCTCCGACTTACTAAAAGGTAATTAACATGATGAAAGATACTTTACTAGGATCAGCCACTGAGAGAGCTTCAAGTGCCGTTTTCCTAATCATCTGTGTATTAACCAAAGTGTAAATATTACCACATTTGAGTCACCAACACGTGTGAAGGTTTTTATGTCGCGATCATTTTTTTTACTTAACACCTGATGAGCTCGTTTAATAAAAATGTATATTGAAGCAAAACTTGATGCCTACTAAATTAAATATCGATAATCGTGTAATTACCTTTCAAGTATTACATGTCGAACACTGGGTAAAACTGAAAAGGGATGAGCTGAATATGGTGTTCATGAAATTAGGTGTTTTGCACATATAGAATAGAACTATCAGAAATGGGTTTAGTGATATGTATCGGACGCTGGGTGAATATGAAACTTAAGTGTGTCATGTGGGTGTATAAATTGAGTGTGTCATGTGGGTGTATAAATTGAGTGTCGATCATTGGGTATACATTAGGTGGTGTGTTGGTATTTCCTTTGGCCAACACTTATCCACAACAGACCTCGAAAAATGTCGCTTACTGTTTATTATTATTATTATTATTTTATTTTTAGATTTTGTTGGATTTTTTTTTTTTTTTTTTTTTTTTTTTTTTTGTGGGAATGAAGGGTTGCTGCCTATCCCATCCACCCCCCTCCTACCACCTTGCCATTCCTACCCCCTCTTATCCTAACACCTCACCATGCCCCCCCCCCAACCTCCACCATGACGCTGATGCTTCTGGGTGGAAGGGGCAGGTGATCAGATAGGGAAGGTGGGGACAAGTTCCGAGAGAGGAGAGAGAGAGGAGAGAGAGGATATGAGTGAGGAGAGAGAGTATAGGAGAGAGGAGAGGGAAGGAGAGGGTAGGAGAGAGGAGGGAGAGGAGAGAGGGAGGGACAAAATGGAGGGATAGAATACAGAATAGGAATGGATGGGGAGGGAACGAGATGGTTAGGTAAGGAAAGCATTGATTGTTGGAATTTGCAGTTAAGTATCAGTAGTTAAGTATCAATCACTCCATCAGTATCAATGTTACCGTCACTCACTTCACCACCGTCTGTCCTAAAGTATACTAACGATAACATTGACATTACAACCCTCATCAAAACCACAACTTTCACAATACCTAATCTCCAAAACCGTCAACACCACCATCTTCCTCAAAAACATCAACCATCAACCACCGTCTTCCTCAGCGTCAACCACCATCACTACAACCGTCAACATCATCATCATCTTCAGCATCAACCATCATCACTACAACCGTCAACCGTCATCCACTATCACCACAACCATCACTGTCACCAACATCTTCCTCAGCATCAACCACCATCACCACAACCATCACTGTCACCAACATCTTCCTCAGCATCAACCACTATCACCACAACCCTCACTGTCACCACTGTACCACCACTACCACCACCACCACCTTCACCACCTTCACCATCGCTCCCAGTTACACCCTGGCTGGCGCTGAGGGGCAAGGAAAGAAACCAGGGCCTTCTGTTTTTGTCTGGGGGGCCCCTAAACAAAGCGGGCCACCCGGGTCGAGCCCCTGACGCCCACATGTGCCCACATTACGCGCCCATTACAGGAGCTCCACCTCTATTATTACAACCAATTATGCCCACCAATTTCTGAGTAGGTCTGGTGGGCAGAGACGTCCTCCTCCTCATACCCTTCCTCCTCTCCCGCTCCTATAGCCTACCCATACCTACCTACACACACACCTACACATCCCATTCCCACCTACACATCCCATACCCATACCCACCTACACACCCCATACCAATACCCACCTACACACCCCATACCCACCTACACACCCCATACCAATACCCACATACACATCCCATACCAATACCCACCTACACACCCCATACCCATACCCACCTACACACCCCATACCCATACCCACCTACACACCCCATACCAATACCCACCTACACACCCCATACCCACCTACACACCCCATACCCATACCCACCTACACACCCCATACCAATACCCACCTACACACCCCATACCCATACCCACCTACACACCCCATACCCATACCCACCTACACACCCCATACCCATACCCACCTACACATCCCATACCCATACCCACCTACACACACATCATATTCTCAAACAGACACATATCAATATAACCATAAACACGTCTTCAGTATATACCCAACGAAAATACAATGTATCCACTTATCCACTAATTTATTTACTGATTCGTACTGTCAGACATACACACTGGAGTCTTGTCTCACATTTACTATATATTTACCGACGACACATCTCTTCATCAGCCACTGTTAGTCCCCTGTAGCAAGACGGTCCTTCACAACATTCATTACTTCTTAAGGTCTGATTGATGTTTGTATAATGCAGCCAATTTCTGGACATTTTCGTGTTGCATCTGTCAACTGATATCTCTGGTGGATTATCCTAAAATCTCATTCATATTCAGAAACAGTTACACACAGTTATGCATATCCTTATAATATACATTAGATTAGAATTTATTACAGGAGCCACGGGGACGGGCGGACGGAGATAACTGAGAAAAGATTATTACACAGGCGAAGGAAGAGGAGGAGAGACAGTCGAGTTAAGTGGAAGTCAAAATAATCCTCAGTCTATAATACCTCTCCTTCCCTTAACGTAAACAAAGAGAAATGAAAGACCTGTTGCACACTACATCAGCGTCAGCCATTCCCCCTCCCACACACACACACACACACACACACACACACCCGTACCCCAGCCACCATGAGTATCCCGATAACTACCCCCCAACACCCACCAATTTTACAATTTATTAACACTGATGCAGATTTATGCTCAGTCCCACCGCAAACACACACACACACACACACACACACACACACACACACACACACACACACATACACACACACACACACACACACACACCAGGTTCTGCAAGACGCCGCCGCCGCCGCCGCCGTTTGATTCTGCAATAACCCCCGAATACATCCCTGCAATTTTCGCGACCCTGACTGAGAGAAGCGGACTGGAATCGACCCATCATCACGCGACACCCATCAATCACTAGCCACAGTCGCCCCACACCACCACCACCACCACCACCAAAGGACTTATATAAATCTATTCAACCCTTTTGGACACGAACCTAAACGTCTTCATCGTGGACATAACAACTCCTTCTATTCCCGTGATCATAAAAAAACGAAGGAGCTCGGATTTAAGACCCATTACTATGGAGGTTGAATATCAAGACACACAGTATTCTTCAATGGTTGTGGTATTGAAAATAATAGTAATATTCACCTTTCAATTCCCTCTTATCTTCCAAATGACTATCCTCTCCTTTTCAGTGACATACAAAATGATATTTCACAACACTTGTATAAGCTAAAGTGTTGGCAGTGTTCTGAGAGAGAGAGAGAGAGAGAGAGAGAGAGAGAGAGAGAGAGAGAGAGAGAGAGCGCTAGCTAGTGGTGTGTTGTAAGAAGCAAACGGAACGAGGACCAAAAGACGCGGACACCAGTATAATGTACGAGGCGGTGAAAGGGAGATGAGAGACAAAAAGTTCTCCAGCGAGCGAGGACAGGAATGCAGGGGTCATCCACGGCCACATCATACCCAGGACACCTACCTACCTACCTACCTACCTACCTACCAAAGCCCATTACCATATGAAAGACAACGTTAAATGTGGGATAATCCTCCTCATATATTTTTCACTGTGCATAATGTCTATACGACTTTCTTTTAGTCTTCGAATCCAATTTATGTTTTGTATCCTAATGTTTTCACAGTATATTTTTGTGGGTCTTATTAATATGTATTCAGTAGTGTTCTAATAATATGACTGAATACTTTTGTGGGACTTACGAATTTAATATCTGTTGTGTTTTCATATTTACACTTTACATACATGGATTATTCTTGTGTTGGACTAAGACACGTATTTTAGTTACAGGGAAGAGCATGGATAAATATTTGCTAATGTCTTTACGGATCCATGACCGAAACGAATTGGCACGGTGCTAACTATTGGCTGGGTGGTGGGAGAATACCTTGCAAAAATGGATACACGAGCATTAGCAGAATCTAAGCAGTGAAGATTATTTTCTCCATAAGCAAATGGTGGGGTGCCAAAGGTGGAATAAACATAATAGACTGTGTGCTTGGTATGTGCTGATAAAATATTTGTAGTAGCATTCATTAGCACTATATATATATAGAGCTTCACCAGGTATTAAACTGTCAGGAATTGGGTTAATGAAATAAGCAAAGAAATAAATGGCTGTAAAGTTCATCATCCAATTAGAACAAGTAAAAAACATACCCACAGAAAACTAACACGATAGGAAAGAAAATAACATTATCACAACAACAAATGGAATGAGAAAAGAACAAAAATAATAATAATAAAAAACAAAAGTGAAAGGAGAATGTGGCAAAAAAACAAAATACAATGTGAGAATATTTAGAATGAGGTTGTAACGTAGTAAGAGTAGACGAACTCAAGTGATAGTCTGAACTCTGGAGGGATGTTGAGGGAGGTGAAGACTAGAGTGTGGTGGAGGATAGTGGAGGGAGGTAGGGAGGGGACAGTGGAGGGAGGGAGGGAGGGAAGGAGGACAGGGGAGGGAGGGAGGGAAGGAGGACAGTAGAGGGAGATAGGGAGGGAGGGAGGGAAGGAGGACAGTAGAGGGAGATAGGAAGGGAGGGAGGGAGGGAAGGAGGACAGTGGAGGGAAGGAGGACAGTGGAGGGAGATTGGGAAGGAGAGAGGGAGGGAGATTGGGTGGGAGGACAGTGGAGGGAGGGAGGGAAGGAGGACAGTGGAGGGAGATAGGGAGGGAGGGAATGAGGACAGTGGAGGGAGATAGGGAGGGAGGGAAGGAGGGAAGGAGGACAGTGGAGGGGGATAGGGAGGACAGTGGATGGAGAATGGGAGGGAGGGAGGGAAGGAAGACAGTGGAGGGAGATTGGGAAGGAGAGAGGGAGGGAGGGAGGGAGGGAGGGAAGGAGGACAGTGGAGGGAGGGAGGGAAGGAGGACAGTGGAGGGAGGGAGGGAAGGAGGACAGTGGAGGGAGATTGGGAAGGAGGGAGAGAGGGAGGGAGGGAGGGAAGGAGGACAGTGAAGGGAGGGAGGGAAGGAGGACAGTGGAGGGAGGGAGGGAAGGAGGACAGTGGAGGGAGGGAGGGAAGGAGGACAGTGGAGGGAGGGAGGGAAGGAGGACAGTGGAGGGAGGGAGGGAGGGAAGGAGGACAGTGGAGGGAGGGAGGGAAGGAGGACAGTGGAGGGAGATTGGGAAGGAGAGAGAGAGAGAGAGAGAGAGAGAGAGAGAGAGAGAGAGAGAGAGAGAGAGAGAGAGAGAGAGGGAGGGAGGGAGGGAGGGAGGGAGAGTGACCAAGGTTGTGTGTGGCCCGGGGGAGACCAACCCTCACCTCCACCTGCCCACAAATCAGTGCCTCAGACCCTCCATATTACTAACCCACAATCACACAGCCTGTTCCGCCTCTCCAGCCATCTCCTCTCTGCTCTCCATCCCAAATATCTACCCCTCCATACCCTGTCATATCCTCCTCCACATCAACCGTCTAACTGCTGATCCTCTCGACTCGTACCCTCCACGAATGTTTTCCATCCCTCCATACCAAACAAACCAGCTATCCACCAATCCTACACCCACTGTTAACCATCACACAACACACTGTATCTACTCATTCATATCATCACTTCTCCCCACCACACCAACTATCTACCTAATACTATCTTCTTTTCCTCTACACACACACACACACACACACACACATACTTTGCCCATCTACTCCCTGTTGCCGCCCCTTGATGCCTATTCATCTAATCCCCTCCCTCCAAGTTCACCCCCTACTCACTGTCTCTTGTCATTCCTTTCCAAACCTGTCTACCTTCCTTCCCTATACTTCCCTACATCCCGTCCATCTCCCAGACCTCCATCATCCATTTACTTTTCCTCCAATGCATCATCAACGCTGCTCCCATTCTCCCCACCATTCCTCCACCTCCTCCTACTCCCTGTTAATAAGTTGAGGAGGTAGGTAATAGAACAGGGATAAGGAAAAAGTATATGGACGAGAGTATAAGGGCAAACAAGAGGTTAGACAGAGGAAAAGGAACAAGGAGAAAGATAGGGGAAGGTGAGATGGGAGATATAAGCGAACGGGTGAAGGAAAAGAGTATATATGGGTACAGGGTGAGAAAGGAAAGAGCGTGTGGAGGTACTAAGAAGGAAAACAGAAAGGGGAATTAGGGAGAGAGAAAGGGACATAGGAAGAGTAAGGGGACACGACACGATGGAAACGAATGAGGGGAAATAAAAGAGAACAAAAAAAGAGGACAAGGATAAAAGACAAAGTAAGAAGACACGATGAAAGAAGTGAGAGAAAAAAAAATAAGAGAGAGAGAGAAAAAAAAAATAAGAAAGAGAGAGAGAGAAAAAAAAATAAGAAAGAGAGAGAGAAAAAAAAAAGAAAGAGAGAGAGAGAAAAAAAAATAAGAAAGAGAGAGAGAGAAAAAAAAATAAGAAAGAGAGAGAAAAATAAAAAGCTGGGACAGAATAAGAGAACATAAAATAAGGTGCCAGGAGAGGTGAGTGGCTCAGGACTGGTTGATACCATCTAGGCACACAGAGGCATCTTGGCACCCGTTCCACCTCCCCTGGCACTCACTCCACCGGTATGACTTTATAGTTTAGTTGTGTTTTCTCCGGAACTTTGTAAGGCAAGAAACTTTAGTTGTGTTTTCTACGGAACTTTGTAAGGGAAGAAAGTTTTGTTGTGTTTTCTACGGAACTTTGTAAGGCAAGAAAGTTTTGTTGTGTTTTCTCCGGAACTTTGTAAGGCAAGAAACTTTAGTTGTATTTTCTACGGAACTTTGGAAGGCAAGAAACTTTAGTTGTATTTTCTATGGAACTTTGTAAGGCAAGAAAAAACATCCCCATCAATTGTTCTATTTACGTAGGCAAGAACAACATTTCATTGATAGTGTTAACGAAGGTGTGGTACTGCATGGTACGATGACTCTATATAGACACACTACAGAGCCATCGTATCAGTAACACGCCATCGTATACACCACGAATGTTTGTCTTGCCTACGTCCCTATTTTCCATGTGTTATTATTTTTTTTTTTTATCCATAAGAGAATGAACAGCGAGTCAAAATAAATAATGTATCAAGTTTGTGTATTAAATTTAAAGCTGCCACGACAAATTCCCTTCACTTTACTGTATAGAAATAAAATTACCTCTGAACCACCATTGATAATAGCGTGCACAAACAGATTCCATGTCATATAATAGTATTACCATTAATATTGCATTCTGTGTTTATCCCCAATGCAAATGTGAATGTGACAGACAGACAAAAAAAAAAAAAAAAAAAAAAAATTTACATATGATCATACGTTATTCTCACCAGTCTACAGTATCTATCTATCTATCTATCTATCTATCTATCTATCTATCTATCTATCTATCTATCTATCTATCTATCCTCTATCTATCTATTCCTTTTCTTTATTTATTTTCTATTATCTATTCTTCCTTTTCCTCTACAGCCTTTTTTCACTTCCTCTTTTCTTTCCTTCTTTTCCGGACGATCCCTTCATTTCCTCCTCAACTCGTTCATTTTTAAGGTATTATATATAACGTGGGGTTTAAACTCAAAGAAAATATGAGACCATTTCTGAAATCCCTCACATATGAATTAAGAAAAAAAAAAAAGGTTAGTGGCTCAGGATTAAAGCATGTGTGTGTGTGTGTGTGTGTGTGTGTGTGTGTGTGTGTGTGTGTGTGTGTGTTAAAGCATGCGAGGTGTGTGTGTGTGTGTGTGTGTGTGACGGGGGAACCATCAAAAGCACTTAACACAGAAGATGCTTGGTTTAAAATGCGTGTGACTGGCGGATGGGATGATGTGCTGGGGTGCAGGGGTGTGTGTCCATAAGGAGGGAAGGGGGGGGGGAGGGGGGGGAGAGGGAAGGGGGGGAAGGAATGGATGAGGAGAGGAGGAGAGGTGGGGTAGGAATGGATAAGGAGAGGGAGAGGAGAGATGTAGGGTAGGAATGGATAAGGAGGGGGAGAGGAGATGTGGGTAAGGAATGGATAGGGAGAGGAGGGGAGAGGTGGGGAAGGAATGTTTGGGAAGGGGAGAGAATATGTAGGGAATGAATGGATAGGGAGAGGAGGGGAGAGGTAGGGAATGAATGGATAGGGAGAGGAGGGGAGAGGTAGGGAAGGAATGGATGAGGAGGGAGGGAGGGTGAAAGAGGGAAGGGAATAGAAAGTGAGATATAGTTTAGGACAGATGGGAAGGATATAGAGACAGGCAGATATAAAGGTGTGTGTGTGTAATGGGAAGAAATAGAAGACTGCCAAGCCAAGAAGATTTTGCACCACAAGATGGGATGAAACAGGGAGGAAGGCCAGCAAGTACGAAGGAAATGGAAAGGAAGGACAACTGAAGAAGAATTGAAAGTATGTGACTGAAACCGAGGGAATGGCGCCTAAGACGAAAGGAAAGGGGGAGGAATTTATAAGAAGGTATAGGTGGAAGGTGAATGACAAGAGTGAGTGGTATAGAAAGAAGGGAGGGAGGAAGGGAGGGGACAGGAGGAAGGGAGAGGGAAGGGACAGGAGGAAGGGAGAGGGAGGGGACAGGAGGAAGGGAGAGGGAGGGGACAGGAGGAAGGGAGAGGGAGGGGACAGGAGGAAGGGGGATGGGTGATGATGGTAAGGGGGGGCATCAGACGGAAGGAAAGCAAGGAACACCCAGACCAAAATAACCTCGTGGCAAGTGATACTACGTCTGACGGGGCTAGATGGTGAGTGGGGTGGGGAAGAGTGGGGTTGGGGAGAGGTGGAGTGGGGTTGGGAAGAGGTGGAGTGGGGTGGAGGTAGGTTACTGGGGTTTTCTGGTGAGTGGGGTAGGGCATTGGGGTTGGGGAGAGGTGGAGTGGGGTGGAGGTAGGTTACTGGGTTTTCTGGTGAGTGGGGTGGGGCAGAGTGGGGTTGAAGAATGGCGGAGTGAAGTAGGAGGAGTTATTTTAGAGGGAAGAGTAAGTTAAAGGAGAATTAATTAAGAGAGAGAGAGAGATAGATAATGGGGAAGGAGGTTACACATTAGTGAGTAGGGAAGTGTGAAGTACTAAAGGAGAGGAAGAGAAGGGGGCAGTGAAAGGCTGGTAAAAGTAGTGATGGTGGTGATGGTGGATGTAGTCAGCAGTGAAAGGTGATGCGCATGAAGAACTCTAGGTGCTGGCAATATATACCTTCTCTCTCTCTCTCTCTCCGCTTATACTCTCCACCCTTCACTCTCGCTACTCACTACCCACCCTTCACTCTCGCTGCCCACCCTTCACTCTCGCTACCCACCCTTCACTTTCGCTACCCACTACCCACCCTTCACTCTCCCTGCCCACCCTTCACTCTCGCTACCCACCCTTCACTTTCGCTACCCAGTACCCACTCTTCACTCTTGCTACTTGCTTGCCAACCCTGTACTACTATACAGTCTGCCACTTCCACTACACAGTCAGCCAAAGTTTCCACCACCATAAAACTCTTTGCTACTAACCCTTTCATCTCCTACTATAACATTTGTACTGCACCTCCGACTCTAACTATATATAACAATTATTATCATTTCAACCCACACACACACAGTCTCCTACTATAACATTTGTACTGCACCTCCGACTGTAAACTATATAACAATTATTATAATTTCAACTCACACACACACAGTCTCCTTAGTTCCCTTCCTTACAACAGACGCTGGTTAGACACTGTACAGATCTGTGTAAGCTAACCAACCTGTCAGGGACGTTGAGGAGGAGAGGCGCGGTCATGCAACCTTTCCTCATCAAGAACCCTTTCATGTCCACTCGTTTCTCTCAGCTGAATATAACACTGTCTCGTTACCCATAATAAACATGTGAAGTGCGTCATCAGGCGAAGAGAGGTTAATTGAGATACGTTTTAACTCCTGGTCACTGGTTTCTCTCAGCTGAATGTCATCATCCCATGCCACCCAAAAATATATATTATTATACAGTAACAGTGAAGTGAGTCTCTGAGCCCGAGAGGAAAAGTAAACAAATGAGAGGAAAAGGGCAAGGAAAAAAAAAGGTAGGCAAAGGCGAGGAATGACAATCAGTGAAGGAAGGATGGGAGCGATTTGAGGAATGGAAGGGGTTGCATGAGGATAAACATAAAAGCTGGAAGAAGAGTTGGGAGAGGAGGGGAGAGGAGGGGAAGGAGGGGTGAGAGGGGGAGGGAGGGGTGAGAGGGGGAGGGAGGGGATGGGAGGAGGGGAAAGGGGAAGGGAGGGGAGGGAGGGGAGGGGATGGGAGGGGAGAGAGGATGGGAGGGAGGAGTGAGAGGGGAAGAGAGGGGAGGAGTGAGAGGAGTGAGAGGGGAAGGAAGGGCCATGTGTGCTGTGGCAGGTGGCGAGTGAGGAGTAAGGGGAGGAGGGGATGTGTTGGGGGGGGCGGGGGTTGAAGATGGGCAGGTAATGAAGGGAGGGGTGCCACGCCGTCTGGTGTGTGTGTGTATGTGTGTGTGTGTAGTGTAGTGCCACCACCTGGCCCTCATTGTCACACACACACACACACACACACACCACGTGGAAGGAGACAAAGCACATGCATGAACGATCTCTCTCTCTCTCTCTCTCTCTCTCTCTCTCTCTCTCTCTCTCTCTCTCTCTCTCTCTCTCTCTCTCTCTCTCTCTCATTTTCTTGTACTCCTGTATCAAACACTGGGTTAAGTAGTTCCCTTAATTAGAGTTGAGGCCAGATCACATGGTTGGGGAAACAATAACAGTGTGATAACTATATAACACTTGCCTGGTTCACCTCAACACTTGCCTGGTCGTTAGTGAAGAATACAGTTTCAGGACACACACTTACCTGAAACAAAGAAAAAAATCATATTAATACAGATAGATATATGTATGTAGGTATGCATGTATAAACAGTACAGTATGTGTGTTTCCATTAAACGACATATTTTCACAAGTTTTCGAATTTACATACGTATTTTTTCCACTCCCATGTGACACTAATTTTGTATCACTTCATTTATCACATTTTTCTGAGGCAAATAATCAACAGACCAAGTAGGGAAATGGAAAGTCGAAAGGAATGAAACAGGGAGAGAAGAGAGATGAAGGAGGGGGGAAAGAAGAAATGACAACAAGAATGCAGAGAGACAGGTGAAGAGAAAACGAAAGAGAGGGGAAGGAGTGGAGGCAGGGTGAGGAAGTGAATCAGGTGTGAAGATAAGAGTAAGAAGTGAAACAGGTGGAGAGAAGGACGAGGGAGTGAGGGGAAGGAGTGGAGGTGTAGTGGGGGAGTAAGACAAGTGGAAAGAGAGAGAGAGAGAGAGAGAGAGAGAGAGAGAGAGAGAGAGAGAGAGAGAGAGAGAGAGAGAGAGAGAGAGAGAGAGAGAGAGAGAGAGAGGAGGTGTAGTGGGGGAGTAAGACGAGAGAGAGAGAGAGAGAGAGAGAGAGAGAGAGAGAGAGAGAGAGAGAGAGAGAGAGAGAGAGATAGTGGAGGTGTAGGTAGGGGAGCGAGTGAGACAGGTGGAGAGAAAGACGAGGGATGGAGGGAGGGGAAGGAATGGAGGTGTGTGTGTGTGGTGGTGGGGGGGGGGAGTGAGACAGGTGGGAGCCAAACACGTGCGGGTGACGGACGGCCAGTCAACAGGTGACCCAGAGTGCCACCCTCACCCTCACCCTCACCCTCACACTCCAACCCGGTCAAGGTCACATGCCAAACCTCACTCAGCTCAATAACCCTTCTGTGTATATCACGTTCACTGTAATAATATGTATACACTCACATTCATACACACACAATCAATACACACACAGTCACACACTTACACACACACACACACACACACACACACACAGACGCACACACACCACTTTCACCAAGCCCCGCCCACCTTGCCACCCCATAATGACCCCCACACCTCACCCCGCTATTTACACACGCTCGCCCTCTATATTTGGTGGCAGGCCTGGCATAACTTGCTTCACTAGAGCCTCCCCCCTCCCCTACTCCTTCTCTCTCTCTCTCTCTTTCCTTCCCCGTCATTTACCCCCCTCCCCTCCTCTCCTCTCCTCTCCCTGCCCTAGCTTCCTCCTGTGTCTCTATCTCTTTTCGTCCTAGCCTCACCATCCTTGGCATTCCTGTCCTTACCTATACCCGATCTTGAACCCAATACGTTGTCCTATTATACCATGCTGCTGTTGCTACCTTGTCGACCCCCTATCTTCTCCGTCCTTATCATCATACAGTGTACTATCAACCTTATCTGTCTGTCTTGCCCCCTTCCTGCCCTTACCGTGTTTCCATTCAGTCATTTCACTCCAAGTAAATAATCGACCAACCATTGTATATCTATCTGGGTCTAAGCTTATTGAAGACACAACAAAATCAAAAAGTGCTAAAAGGCAACAACAAACGAATCTCTCGACACATAATTAGCCTGGGAGTCAGATAAGTGGTTGGGAATTGAATATAGACGGTTGCATGAAGGCATTTCTTTATTACCTCAATGGGTAATTAACTTAATTATTACCAGCGGTAATTGTTGTGTAATTATAATAATAGAATCAAACCCATCAGCTGTACGAGGTCAATTACCATTCAACGACGACTAGCTGACAATGACGACGCACCTACTGAATGAAATAACACACTATCTAACCCGAAGACGCAATAACATAACGTTGTCATCTAGGTCCCCCAACCCCTCCCCTCCCCTCCCCTTTCATTTGGTTTATAGTTCATGCACTCTGCTTGTCATCATTATAATTGTAGATCTTATGACTCTTGCCCCCATTCACACTGGAGTCACACTGGAGTTTTGATGCACCTTAAAACAAAAGACACGTTATGCGATTTTATTATGTGGATAATACAAACAACGTATGACATTCTGGCAGTGCTGTGGGAACTACTTACCCACAACATCTATAGGTAATGAAGTGAGTTACGATAAAGATATTTAATTAACCTATCTGAGTTTCATTTCTGGGGATAATTCGAGGTAAAAAGTGTCTGACTCCTGTATCAAGGTCACCAGCCTCACACAAACTGGATATTCTGTCTGTAAAGTAGAGTAGTGAGGGACAAAGTGTATGGTAGGGAGGGGTGAGTAGAAACTATGCAGCAAGAAATTTATGTATCAGTAGCCAGTGACGGGGAGAGAAGGGGAATGAAGGAGTCACAGATAAGACGACAGACATGGGTGATGATGGAGGAGGGTAAAAACCTTATAAACATGAATATCATATACAGGAATGTAGTACAAAGAGAGACAAGATGGCTGGCTGGATGGAGGAGGGGGTAGGGGAATCAAAAAGGGACAAAGAGGAAGGAAAATATGGGATGAAGGAGACATGGAAGATATGGTTGTGGTGGGGAAGGGTCGAATCTAAAGACAAGAACATAGGTATGAGTAGCGAACGACAGACAGGGAATAGGGGGGGGGGGCGGGGGCAAGGGAGGGTCTAGTAGGGGCGGGGGTACCTACCACCTCGAGAGCGGGTAATCAATGAGTTGTTTACCTTGGCAGTCCGGAGAGCACACTAACACTGACGCGGAGACACTCAACAAAAACCAGCCCTAGCTCCTCACCTCTCATGCCCCGTTCACGCCCCCTCACTCACACCAAAGTCAATATCACCCCTTCTATACTTGGCTTCACATGCCTGTCACTCTACACGCCTCTCAGTCACAGGCACTGCTCAGATTACTGGCTAATGATGATTCACGTCCTCTTATATTGATGAAGCAGACATCCCAGTGATCATGTTATTATCGGTCAAAGATGATGTTCAACCACAGGCATAAGTTCCTTGATACTCGCTCACTGGGGAATGTTGTTATCAAATGCAATCTTGCGGCATTATGTTCCCATAAAAGTTCCCTCTCGATTAACACGAAAAAAGTAAACATTAAAGTCCAATGAAATTCGAGATGCCAGAATACATTGTACTTGAAAAGTCTACAGATCATAAATAGTGGGAGAGACGATGTTTTTATCACATATGGGCTCTAAAAAGTACTGTACCCGGAAATATTAACGTGTGGCAGCATCTTTTATTATCATCATCATCCTCGCCTCCCTCTATTTCAAAGTGAATGGAGAGTCATTCTTGTTTATACGACATTGAAAAACACTGCAAACCATAAGTCTCAGTGAACCTTTACTCCTGACTGAAGGTATACTACTCATTACAATCACTGGCATTAAAGGAAGGGGGATTTTTATTACACAGTCGTTCCTTCCGACCACTACAAAAATAAGTTAAATATATGAATGTATCAACAGAAGAAGAATGAATTGGAAGGAAAAACACACTCTTGTCGTAACATTGCATCATCCCAAGTACTTCAGATCTATACCGATACTACACTGCTGCTAACATTATATAATCTCTACCTGTAACATCTCTCTTTATCTCGTCACTTCTCTTCCCTACACAAACACCATCTGCTAACTCTACATCCTCAGTCACTACCTCTTCAAATGACCTGGTGGATACATACGTTTCTGTCACCCTTCGTAGTTGTCACAGTACACTATCAAAATTCATCTTCATCCAACTCGTCTTTGCCTTTCTTCTCTGGTTCCTTCTTTCATCCTTACACCAATGCCAGCGCCCCCCCCCCCCCTACTGTTTCATCTCCGTTCCTGACTCCTCCTCCCTCTTCCTTTCCATCCTCGTTCTACACACCAATGAGAGCGCCCCCTAACTGTATTCTCTCCGTTTCCTAACTCCTCCCCTGTCTGTTCTCTCCCCTCCAGCATCCCTACATTCCTGGTAATAAGCCGGTGGACAAGACTCAATTACCCGAAAAGAATGATACTCGCGTGGGTGGCAGGTGACAACAAGCCTCCTTCACTTCCCCTCTACCAACCACTCACACCCACGCCTACAAAAACAAAACATGCGAAACAGCCCAGCGAGAGTTCACCAGTCGTAAAGGGTCCATCTTATGAACTAAGTTACTGTAGAATTACATACCTTTATTAACCAGTCATTAAAATAAAAAAATACAGTATATAGATTAATTGGTTATACGACACACAAAACTTATACCTAACAATTTGGCTTCTAAGTTGCCATATATATATATAAGTTGGTGCTTTAGTATATCACTTCATATTATCCGAGCCAAAATAGACACTGGTTGAATTCTGTATGAACCCTGCAAAGTCATATCAGTCATCAGACCACCGACAAGTCACGATAGGAGCCGCAGCCAAACGAAACCAGAGGAAAGGATTATCTGGGAAGGAAAAGTTTAGAATAGTTTTATGTAAAAGCTGATCTCATGTAAACAAAGAGAACAAACGTACATTTTACGTTGGGTATAAAATGACGCCCTTCCCTGAGTAACGCCCTAAGCATGGTGAGAATTCGCGGACGAAAGGGCTTGAGGGAGGTAGAATTATGAGGTGGTGGCTCCAAGGTTGTAAACGTTAAAGCTATTTGGATAATGTGTGTAGGAACGGGAGGCTCGATCGATTTACGAGGTGTGTACGTAAGGTGGGATTATTATTTTAGAGGGACGGGTGAGGAAGGTATGGGAGCCAAGAGGGGTGGGGTGAGGTGGGGTGGAACAGGGTCGTGGGGACAAAAAGGAGAGAGGAAATGGGGTACACATAAGATGGTTTACGGACACAGCTTATGGAGAGGACACAAGTAGTCAATGGGGAAAACTGAACACACGAGAGCTAAGACTGAAGACTCATGGGGAATTCTAGATGATACGAAAAGACTGTCTGGTGAGATAAGGAAGAGTCTCCATAACACAAACACTATTCTGGAGGACACGAGGAGAATTAGCGGTAAGGTACTCAAAAGGAAAGTTAAATGGGATACGCGGAAAAAATCTTGAGCACTCGAAAGGAGCCTCAAAGGGTGACAAATAATTAAGGCGACACTAAGGTAAGCTCTAGGGGACATGAAGGGAAAGGAAGGGGAAAGTTTAGGGGGATAGAAAGGGGAAGGCTTAGCTGTATAGGCAGGGGAAAGTTTAGGGGGACAGGAAGGGGAAAGTTTAGGGGACAGGAAGGGGAAAGTTTAGGGGACAGGAAGGGGAAAGTTTAGGGGGACAGGAAGGGGAAAGTTTAGGGGGACAGGAAGGGGAAAGTTTAGGGAGACAGGAAGGGGACACTCTATTGAACACGAAGGCTAAAGACTAGTTGTACCGCGTTGAGATTGTAAGCGACACGAAAAGGGAGCGACAGGAGAAGGAATTACTGATGCAAGAGAGTGAGGCAGGCGTCCGAAACACTGTTATTGGTAGCAGGAGACTTCCGTGTTGCTCACTCCCACACCACCACCACCACCACCACCATCACCACCATCTCAAGGACACACACAATCACCTCGTCCCTACCTTCTCTTTCCAGACACTACCACTGCAACCACTCACCCACCTACCCCAGACACACACCACCACTGCAACCACTCACCCACCTACCCAGACACACAATCACTACTGCAACCACTCACCCACCTACCCAAGACACACAATCACTACTGCAACCACTCACCCACCTACCCCAGACACACACCACCACTGCAAACCACTCACCCACCTACCCCTGACACACAAAACCACCCATCTACCCCAGACACACACCACCACTGCAACCACTCACCCACCTACCCCTGACATACAAAACCACCCATCTAACCCAGACTCACACCACTACTGCAACCACTCACCCACCTACCCCTGACACACAAAACCACCCATCTACCTCAGACACACACAATCACTACAATCACCCACCTACCTAACCCAGACACACAAAACCACCTATCTACCTCAGACACACAATCACTACAATCACCTACTATCACTGCAACTACCTACCCCAACACACTACCACTATTCCTATCCTGATATCCTCTACAGACACTAACTATCCACTCGGGTACTCGTCCTATCTCAGCCACCACCACTGTTACTATCACAGCCGGCCAGTTCAACACCTTCACTTCAAGGACATGCCACTCACCTCCATCCTCTTTCTACCAACACAACACTACCATCACTATCACTATACCGCTACAACACTTTATACTACCAAAACCATCATCTTTTATCTCCCGTTCTATATCACACTACTTCCCTCACCATAACTCGTTACTACTACTAATACCATCACCATTACCACCACAATCAATGCCACCATAATCTCATCTACCTTTCTGTTCCCTAATGTTTCCACTATCACTATCACTACTTTTCTCATTTTCAGCGACATCTACGCAGTACTGTTTGTAGGTTAGTGTCAATGTAGAGCTGCATTTGTGAGATTCAGAATAGAAACTGTGGATGTTCTTTGTAAAGCTTATCAATACAATAATCATAATGTTGAGGTCGTTCAGTTTTTAATGCTTTAATGATATGTACCAAGAAAAATCATAGTAAGCGAGATTTCGTATTGCGCAGGTGCCACATCTACGACTCTGCATCATCAGCTAAAAATATAAACAGGTACACTTCTACCAATACAACCATCACCACCATCACCACCACCATACCCACCATCTTGTTCCTCCCTCCCGCTACCACTACGTACCATTATTACTCCTACGTCTACCAGTACTACCACTACCACAGTCAGTTAGTGAGTACCTGCCACCCCACCACATCAAGGACACACACACACACACACACACACACCACCTCCCTTCCAGACACTGTCACTCACTCACCCACCCATCCACCACCTCATTCACCACAACCCACTCTCAGCCTCAAACCACATTACCACCACCATCCTCACTACTACAACACTACCACCACCACCATCCTCACTACTACAACAACAACACACACGAAACAATCAATACCATCACCATTAGTTACATCCTTCCTCACAACTATCACCACCAAAACCTTTAGCTACTATTAAAACAACAACAAATACAACTACAACTACTACCACAACCACCACCACCACTACCACCACCTGGACCCCCTCTTCGGCAGCGAGACACCAGAATACTAATGTCCCATCACTGCCCCACACACCATAACACTACCTCACCCACACCCACACCAATATCACAGCACCATTTACCCCTCCCTCCCCCTCACTCACACACACACACACACGTACACACAGAGAAGCAGGGTTACTGTACACAAACACACACATGCAGGATTACTGTACACACAAACACACACGTACACACACACAGGTAGGATTTCTGTACATACAAACACACACGTACATACACACAGGTAGGAATACTGTACACACACACACACACACACACACAAACACACAGAAGCAGGATTACTGTACACACACACACACACACACACACACACACACAAACGCAGACATCACCTACACATACAGCATCGTTATCACCCACACAAACACACACACCGACACCAAACATAACTTTCTCTAGCTGACCCACCAGTGTCACTCTAGGCATTCAACCCAGTCTGGCTAGCACTGTCTCCTTCACTGTCTGTATGTCTGTCTGTCTGTCTGTCTGTTTGTATGTCTGTCTGTCTGGTCACCTCCCCCCCCCCCACCGTCTCTCTCTCTCTCTCTCTCTCTCTCTCTCTCTCTCTCTCTCTCTCTCTCACACACACACACACATAGCAACACTGACAGACAGAAGGAAAATTCGGTTTAGATTCAATTTCTCCAAGTATGAGAGAGAGAGAGAGAGAGAGAGAGAGAGAGAGAGAGAGAGAGAGAGAGAGAGAGAGAGAGAGAGAGAGAGAGAGAGACAACAAGCGGTAATATTCTAGCAGTGTGAAAATGTAACTGGCTAAAAGTCACAGTCCTCGTCGTCGTCTTCTTCTATATTATGTCTGTACCTGTCTGTCTATCTGAATGTATGTGGCACTGTTTGTCTGTCTGTCTGTCTGCCTATTCTATTCATCTGTACCTCTGTGTGTGTGTCTGTCTGTCTATAGCGATGTCTGTCTGTCTGTCTCTCTGTTCAGGTGTGTTCGTCTGTCTGTCTACCTGTTCTATTCATCTGTACTTCTGTCTGTCTGTCTGTATGTATGTATGTCTGTCTCTCTGTTCAGGTGTGTTCGTCTGTCTGTCTGTCTGTCTGTTTTATTCATCTATACTTCTGTCTGTCTGTCTGTATGTATGTATGTCTGTCTCTCTGTTCAGGTGTGTTCGTCTGTCTGTCTGTCTACATGTTCTATTCATCTGTACCTCTGTCTGTCTGTTGTATGTATGTATATGTATGTATGTATGTCTGTTCAGGTGTGCTCGTCTGTACATCGTCCGTCTGTTACCTGTACCTCTGTCTGTTTGTTTGTCTGTTTGTCTGTATGTATGTATGTCTCTCTGTCTGTTTGTCTGTCTGTTTATTTGTTTATGTTTAGAATATTCGTCCATCTGTTTGTTTGTTTGTCTGTATGTCTGTGTTCAGGTTACCCATCCATCTGTTTGCTTGTTTGTCTGTTTGTTATGTTTAGATCATTCGTCACACTATTTGCTTGCTTGCTTGTTTGTTTGTTTGTTTGTCTATATATATTTTAATTGTTCATGTGTCTGCTTGCTTTGCTTGTGTGTCTGTCTGTCTGTCATCCGCCCACATAAAAACAAGTAGCGACTGCCGGAATAATATTAACAAGAGACATATCCAGAAAAGGGGAGAAGGTTTGGAAAGTCGTGTCTCGTGAACTAACCTAACAATGGTTGACGTTATCGAGGCTAATAGAATATATAAATATATATAAAAATAACTAACGTCAACTGATTAGGCAAGATCAACAACACCTACAGAACGAAGGAAAACAATGACAACACTAAAAAACGAAGGAAAGCAATGACAACACGATAATCAGAAAGACGACACGAAATCCAAGTTCATTAGAAAAAACATTGCATACTCTAGGACAGAAAAATGGTCAAGTAAATCACAATAAATCAGTGTATGGTGCTGTGTATAATATGGATAAATGTAAAGGAAGGAGGAAGAGGAGGAGGGGTTAAGGTGGTATGTATAATTATAAAAGAGGAAAGGAGATGTGTCATGGAAAAGGAGAGGTGTCATGGAAAAGGAGAGGTGTTAAGGAAAGGAGCTAGAGGTGTCAAGGAAAGGAGAGGTGTCAAGGAAAGGAGAGATATCAAGGAAAAGGAGATGTGTCATGGAAAAGGAGAGGTATCAAGGGAAGGAGAGGTGTCATGGAAAAGGAGAGGTGTCAAGGGAAAGAGCTAGAGGTGTCAAGAAAAGGAGCTAGAGGTGTCAAGGAAAGGAGAGGTGTCAAGGAAAGGAGCTAGAGGTGTCAAGAAAAGGAGAGGTGTCAAGGGAAGGAGAGGTGTCATGGAAAAGGAGAGGTGTCAAGGAAAGGAGCTAGAGGTGTCAAGAAAAGGAGAGGTGTCATGGAAAAGGAGAGGTGTCAAGGAAAGGAGCTAGAGGTGTCAAGAAAAGGAGCTAGAGGTGTCAAGGAAAGGAGCTAGAGGTGTCAAGGAAAGGAGAGGTGTCAAGGGAAAGATCACAGTGAGAGAGGGAAGGTGAAAGGAGGAAGTGAAGGGACTGAGGGAATGGGTAAAGTAAAGGTGTACCGTACCTTAGTTATCATGCAGCAAGAGAAAACTAGAGAGAGGTATTACAACTAGACAGTGCTGAGGGGCAAGGAGGGGCGGGTAGGGTGGGGTAAGACAAAGCGATTCGAAGCAAAGTGAAACGAGACGGGACGGGACGGGACGGGACGGGTAAGGTAAATTGAGACAGAAGGTATACGAATAGAACGGAACTATATATAGGCAGGAAGGAACGATTCGATGGCTTATGGAAAAGGACGATATAGGAAGGGACGGAACACTGGAAAAACGATGGGACGGGAAGGGGGAGGATGAGACGGGAAGGGTGAGGATAGGATAGGATGGGATGAGACGGGAAGGGTGAGGATAGGATAGGATGGGATGGGACGGGAAGGGTGAGGATAGGATAGGATGGGATGGGACGGGAAGGGGGAGGATGAGACGGGAAGGGGGAGGATGGGACGGGACGGGGGAGGATGGGACGGGAAGGGGAGGATGGGACGGGAAGGGGGAGGATAGGATAGGATGGGATGGGATGGGAAGGGGGAGGATAGGACGGGAAGGGGGAGGATGGGGGAGGATAGGACGGGAAGGGGGAGGATGGGGTGGGACGGGGGAAGGGGGAGGATGGGACGGGGGAAGGGGGAGGATGGGGTGGGATGGGACGGGACGGGGGAGAATGTAACGGGGCGGGACGGGACGGGGCAGCATGTAACGGGGCGAAATTGGGCTTGAAGGAAAATTCGGTGTGTATTCCCGCTTGGTATCTTGGCACGGAACCCGGCACTGGGGGGGAACAGGAGGGGGAGGGGGAGGAAGTAAGTAAGGAAAGTTAGAGAGGGGTACAAGAGGGAAAGGGAGGGAGAAAGCGTGTGTGTGTGTGTGTGTGTGTGTGTGTGTGTGTGTGTGTGTGTGTGTGTGTGTGTGTGTAATCGATGGAAGGAGGGTAAAGACAGTTAGGCTAGGAATGGGAAAGGGGGAAAACGGGAAATGAGAGAGGTAGAGACAAAACCATAAAGGAAAGAAGGGTAACGAGAATGCAGAGGAGAGAAAATGAGAGGAGTGAGTGGTGAGAAGAAACAAGCAGGTAGGAAATAGAGAAGTGTGAGTAGTGGGTAGTGAGTGGTGAGAAGATACAAGCAGAAAGGAAATAAGAGAAGTGGGAGAAGTGAGGAGTAAGAGGCGAGAAGAAACAAGCAGGAAGGAAATAAAGAGAAGTGGGAGAAGTGAGTGAGAGGCGAGGGAGGAAATGCAAGGCAGGACTGGGGGAGGTCGGTCACTTGAATCCTCCTCAGGCCAGGTTTGTGAGCTGAGGCGAGACAGTGAGAGGATTCCGTGGATGTCTCTGTTTCATTGATCTATAAATGGCTCTTCCCACCCATCTACCCCCTCTCTCTCACTCTCCCCCCCCCCCCTCTCTCTCTCTCTCTCTCTCTCTCTCTTGGGGGGCGCGGAGGAACTTTTCTTTACTATCCCTTTCTTTTACACTGTTAAAGGGGTATACATCTTCACCCCGCGTACCGTCTGTCCGAACCAGACCGACCACCACCACCTAACCTAACCTAACCCACACTCAGACTACAAGGCAGGTTTGGTCTTAATATTCTGCAAAGGTGTATGTATGTATGTGTAGTCTGTATGGGTGTATGGAAGGCAGAGTATGTGTGCAATGTTTGTGTGTATGAATGGTAGAGTTTGTGTGTATGAATGGTAGAGTT
>JAWQEG010007539.1:50000-56332 GCA_033782935.1 Petrolisthes cinctipes
AAAAAAAAAGTAATCGCTCTTGAAGGTAAAATAAATAGTTGTGAAAGAAGTTGTGGGTCCCTTCGTTGCTTCGGTGGAGTTGGTAGGTCTGCAATAACGTTAATCCAAGTTTGTTTGTTTATAATAATGGTTTTGTCGTAGGATTAACGCAGTGTGTCTTACTTAGGTCGTCAAAATGTGACAAGAATGTAACTACACAACCAATATAATAATGTCATTGTTGGTAAAGGCTAAGAAGACTCTAAAATCTAAATGAACCAAAATACATAACCCTTTTAATTAGACATACATACATACATACATACAACACAAGGAAAAGGAAATCTCAAGGAGTTTTTTTAAGATCACCACGAGAGGGAGGGAAGTGATAGAGGAAGTAATAGAAAGGTGAGAATGAGGAAGGTTTAGAGAGGTGAGAGTCGAGGAAAAAGAGTGGTAAGATCGAGAAAGGGAGGTCAGACAGAAAAAGAGAGAGAAACGAGTTAAAGAAAATAAACGAGAGCGAAAAAAGCGAGTTAGAAGAGAAAGAGGTGAGAGGAGGGGAGGAGAGAGAAAGAGATGAGAAGAGGGAGGAGTGAAAGAGATGAGAGGGGGAGGAGAGAAAGAAGTGAGAGAAGAGAGAAAGAGATGAGAGGAGGAGAAGAGAAAAAAGTGAGAGAAGAGAGAAAGAGACGAGAGGACCGAGTGAATCAAAGGTAGGGGAGGGTAGGGAGTGAACGCCAGCCACCAAGCCTCAACACACACTGCCAGTACAACAAGAGACAGACAGGACAGACTAGGGAAAGACACGAGGGAGGAAACGGGCGGGACACGATGATGAAAGGACAGATAGATAGGAGCAAAGATTAGAAAGGGTAGGGGGCAGGAAAGGGGAATGAAAGGGTAGGGCAGGAAAGGGGATTGAAAGGGAAGGGCATGGCAGGGCAGAGGGTTTAAAAAAAAAAGGGTAGGAAAGGGGGATTGAATTGAAAGGGAAGGGCAAGGCAAGAGATTGAAAGGAAAGTGCAGGGTAGGGGATAAAAAAGAAGGGTAGGGAAAGGGATTGAAAGGAAAGTGCAGGGCAAAGGACTAAAAAGGGAAGGATATGCAGGGCAGGATCCAAAAATATTTAAACACTTTTAGATTTCACAATGTTCAACCATCATGTGGAGTTGAATTAAACTTATAGGCTTTAAGTTTCAGAGTCATTTTCTTATTCACTGCCCAACAAACAGGCTTGAGTTCAAGTCTACACAATTAGGAAGGCTATGTAATCCGACGGTACCGTAATAAATCTAAGTGAGGAAACGAGTAGAGAGAAGATAAGAAACGACTCGCATCTCTCATCTCAAGCCATCCCATCCAACACCACCAACAGCACACCTAGTAGTAGCCTAGCCTATCCAAGCTCTTAAGCTCTTCACCGCCACTACAAATCTACGTTCTTCAATCCATATATTCATCCTTAATTATATACGTGCATGGCTTCTTGGCAGATGAACACTCCCAGACTCAGGAGGCACGATTCAAACATCTGGGTAGGTATTTATAAAGATCTAAGCATAAGTCACCAGCAACACTGAAATGGATGTGTTTGCTGCAGCATCTCCAGCCAATTTATATCTATGGAAATTAAAACTAAGAAATGCCTGGTGATCATTTATGAATATTTCCACTGAAGGATTCCCTTTGCCAGACATATAAACAACGCTATAAGTAATCTGATAATTAATTACTAAAGATGGAAGGCATAATCAAACCATGTAACCTCTTGGACTCAAATCCCCATTGTTATTTAGCCTTTCACACACCAAGGGTTTTCACTACGGGTTTAGCATCCTGACTAGTTTTAAGTAAGACGATCCATCCATTATCATACACTGAATAATAATTACGGAAATCAAACTACCGAAGTGAATCTGTGAAGAACGAAATATTCTCTACGTTGCATGTGCGTCATCCGAACACGAGTGTTAAACAACGTTTTAAATATTTAACTCCTGCTCCAGGCAGACGATTTTACTAGTCACATGGAGCCCTTAATTAGACCTTCACCTCCACCCAACACCTGTCAACACCCTCACCTTGACGACCCCTGCCTCCCCCTACCTCCCTCCCTCCACACGGCATAGCTGGAGTGCAGGGATAGTGGGGTGGGGCGGGGCCAGGTGAGACAGACCGTGATGGGGTAGTGCAGGTAAGGAAGTTGGCTGCAGCGACAACAAGAATAGCTGGGGCGGGGCAGGGAAGGGCAAGGCAAGGCAAGGCAAGGGTGGAGAGTGTTAGCTGAGGTCTGTCTGGGCAAGAAGACTGAGTTGGGTGGGTTAATTCATACAGGGTGGAGCAAGAAAGATATAGACAACCAACAGTAAAACAAGGATAAAACAGGACAAGTGTAGGTGGATCGCATCAGGTGGAAGAGGAGGAGGAGGAGGAGGAGAGGGGGGGGGGGGGGGTTAGGACAGGTAGATGAGAAGTAAATGGTGTGGGTAAAATATGAAGTTGAGGCGAGACAGGAAATCCAGGCATGCAAGAAGAGGGGCAGGCGGGTCACTGAGGGTAGAAGGAATGAGGTGGCCGAGGTAGCTAGCAGCAACAACAACCAGAGCAGAGCAAGGGCGGGAGGGGGGTGTGGGGGGGGGACAAGCAAGCAAGCAAGCAAGCAAAGAGGGGCGGGGCGGGGCTGGACGGGGCGGGGTTGGGCAGCAGGAGCGAGCGACAGCAGGCGGCCAGCTGTCGTGGAGCAGGATTCTTGTGGTTCCTGCCCGGCCACGCAACCGACCCGCCCGGCCCCTGCATACATCTTCCAACCTTTATAACCGGCTAAGTATGTCGTCCGCATCACACACACACACACACACACACACATACACACACACACACCCACGATATAGAAATAGACAAGCTACACACACACACACACACACATGCAAATTCGGTTACACACAAGCACATTAAGTCGTTGCCCTTTCAGGTTGCGGGTTACTGAAACATGGGGCGACAGAGGTAAGGTGTGGGATGCCGAGACGGAGTTGTGTGAAGATGCAGAAAAAGGACAGTAATTTGGGGAGGATTAGGATAGTAAGGGGTCAGAGCTGTGTGAGACAAGGAGGATGGGGGGTGGTGTGAGTGAAGGAGAAAGGAGGATGAGGAGTGAGAGTGAAAGGATGATAAGTGAAAGGGAAAGGAAGGGGATGATGGGAATGAGGGATATCAAGGAGATGAGGAAGAGAGAGGGAAGAAGGACAGCAGGAATGTTGGAAGGAGAGAATTACAGCAGCAGGAGGTGAAGAGAGAGAGAGAGAGAGAGAGAGAGAGGAGAGAGAGAGAGAGAGAGAGAGAGAGGAGAGAGAGAGAGAGAGAGAGAGAGAGAGAGGAGAGAGAGAGGAACACACATGAAGTAAATCTGTGACGAGGGTGTGACCTGAGGCGGCAGGGAGGTGGGCGTCAGGTGGTACACGCGCCGCCCCCCTCATTACCACTCCACCACCACTACCACTACCACCGCTACCATCACACACAGGACCCGCAAGGTTACGGCCGCGCCACGACCCTCCGCCGCAATGCACACGGTCACGGAGCCGCATAGGTCAAACGGGGTCAGGGAAGGGGCCCGCCGCAACACCGCAAGATCCACACTGTAAACGTCTTCATTCCCGCTGCCTCGTCCTCTCTCTATGTACATGTCTGACCGCAACATCTTCTCACTTTGGGGTCTGAGCGGTCGGCGCCTCCAGATTCAGCTGATTACAGTGCCAAGCCGCCATAAACTACCAGTAATTCTAACCGTGTCCATACCCGGCAGATAATATATACCATAAAAATATTAGTAATAATCCCGTGCCGATTCAACTCCCAACTTAAGACATGTATACTGACAGGTCGCGTGTTCAATACCATCATTACATTCATACTTATTTGGTGATATGCAGACAATGAAATTTTTTGACAAAGTTTCACCTTCCGAAAAGACTGTTATTGACAATGATTGCACACTGGGAAACCAATCTGTAATCTGAGAAACCAATCTGCAACATTTCTCCCCCAACAAGTGGACGGATATATATTGATCGGGTGACCATTGCAGTAGACTTCCAAGGTTTTTTTTTTTTTTTTTTTTACTTTCACCAAGTATCGACTCTCAAGAAATATACGGTTACTGATTATTCACTCAACTGCCGAACCAATCTGCAGTTTGGAAGGAGACATACGCACCAACACCAATCACGTCATTTACACTCTTCAACATTATTTCTCACTTTGGAATGTATGTATGAATATTGACCAAGCGATCTGAAGACACTAAGATTTTTTTTTTTTTTTTTTTTTTTTTTTAGGAGGGGGGGAGGGTGAAGATTTATGGACGAGTATATATATAAATCACGAGCTGAAAGTTTCCGCAGCCGAGACAGAAGTAAAGTGATAATTAAAGAACAACTGATAACAAAATAACCAAACATTTATATAATATTATAGAAAACTTTAAAAGAACAATAGATATTACGATCACAAAATAAAAGTCCTGTCGTTTCACACAAAACTTCTCAAATAATAACACAAAGGCATTTAATAATAATAATCGAAGAAGCATATATATTCGCCATACAGAATTACATTATCCTGAGAACCAATTATCAAACTTATCTGGATTTTCTGTTTTTGAGCCTGTGAATCCTACCTATATTTCCATACATATTTCCTTCCGAATTATTTGGCAGCAGATGTGGTGACAGGACTTTTGCCGCCGACTGTACATGCAAATCACATGGCAAATTTCGGCGCCGAGAACTACACGTAGGGTTTATATAATTACCTTCACTGGACAACAACAAACGACAGGAATATACCCGAGCCCAGGGAGACCTCCACAACCGTGAATTTTTACACTAAACCGCAAGGTAGAGAAACGCTTTGTATGCAAATATGTTGGAATTACTCTGGGTTTTAAGTGGTCCATAATGTTCCTCGTGTGTGTGTGTGTGTGTGTGTGTGTGTGTGTGTGTGTGTGTGTGTGTGTTAAAAGTATGAAATGAAAGGTAAAAAGACGTACCTGTAAGGATGTAGAGTTAAAATCGATTCTACATGAAAAAAGAAAAAAAAAAAAAAATGTATGACAGGTAAAGAGATGAGTGGCTGGTGAGAGAAGGGTGATGACGCCTCTCTGAATCTCACCTTCACTTCTCCCACGTACACTCGTGATACGTAATCCCTGACCAGAGACGAACGGCAGGCACCACACACACACACACACACACACACATACCCTGCATTCGAACACAGCCTTTATATGTGTACTGAGTGTGGAAATGAGCAATACCAAGGCGATTCGAATGAAGCTTCCTGTTCCTCACACTCTGGTTCGAAATTATGTATCATGAGTGTACAGTTGCCTTCACTATTGTTTGTTTGTTTACATAGCGAACTTATGGTGGATACTGTATGGCAGGAGTGAGCTCTTTCTGTTCATTCATTTACTGTTACTACGAAAAAAATAAACACATTGGTGCCCCGTTTTCGCCACACCCACCGGATGCTGTGTTCGTTATTAGTGAAGGCAACTGGACGCCCCATTACACTAACCAACCCCTTTATCACCCACCACACACCACCCCCTCCACTACTCACTCTCAACCCTTTCATGTAAACGACGCACACTTCTCCACTAAACCCTCCCTACCTCTTTATCACCCACCACACACCACCCCTCCACTACCCACCCCCAACCCTCCCACGTACACAACCATGCACACACCTCCACTATAACTCCCTACCCCTTTATCACCCACCACACACTATCCCCAACCCACACACCTCCACTAAAACCCCCCCCCCTCCCTACCTCTCTATCACCCACCACACACACACTACACCTCCACCACTAACCACCATCCCCAACAACCCTCTTTCCTATAGTGACGTCGGCCCGGGAAACACATGAACACCAACCAACCAGACGCCTTAGCCTTGGAAAATACTGGAGTGGGAGGTACTGGTGGGCCCTGGAGCTTGGCATTACTAGGCGGCGTTAACACTCTACTGACGCTGGCTAATGGCCCATAAAAGGCTGTTGTCGGAGGTGGAGGATTAGGTGGGTTGAGCCTTACTGTCGTCTCCCTCCTCCTCCTCTTCCACATCCACCTCCCTCTGTGAATTTTAACCAAGCTTGACCTTGACATTTCCCTACTTCCTCCTTTTCATCAACTCACTACCACTACTACTTCTACTCCTCTTCCTCTTCCTCCTACTACTAATAATAATACTACCACTACTACTCCTACTCATCTTCCTCATCCTACTACTACTACTACTATTACTACAACTACTACTCCTACTCCTATTCCTCCTTCTCATCC
>JAWQEG010007540.1:0-7500 GCA_033782935.1 Petrolisthes cinctipes
TTATTATTAATATTATTATTATTAATATTATTATTATTATTATTATTATTATTATTATTATTATTATTATTATTATTATTATTATTATTATTATTATTATTATTATTATTATTATTATTATTATTATTATTATTACTGACAATTGTTCTTGTTTTGTATTTTCTTCCTCGGGCAATGAGGTAAAAATTTTATGCTATTCACTTCGTTTGTCTGTTTTGGTTCGTTTTCCTCTAGTACTTAGGTATTTATTTTATATAATTTGCTTTATTTGACTTGAGATATTTTTACACGAGTTCTTCAGCACATAGCTCCCGTAAGTTATTTAATGGGATACTCTCTTGTAGGTAGGTTGGAAGGCTACTAGTCTGGAGGAATAATTCGTTTCTCTATATTGACCATTAAAGAATGTCTCCTTAGGGCAATATTCACTGTATTTTACGGTTTGTTTTTTACACTCTAGTTTTGAATCTCTTCTTAACAACACTTGCTTCACGTAACTTCCAGACTATATAAATAAGTTGAAGATAAATACGTCGATATGTATATGTTTGGTGTAATTTGTTTTGGATTGTTTTACAAGTTACAGAAAAAGACAGGAAACTCTATCACACAAAGCTTAAAATATTTTACGATCATATATCTTTTTAATTGATATTCTTCCAATATTGGAGAAGGTACTCGCTTGTTGTCCTCACCTGAAAAGAGATAAAAGAGCGCTAGAGGTCCAAAATCTTGTCCATTTTCGATCGAGGTGCAGATCCACAATGAGTCTGTAGGAGCTTAATTAAGTCGTGGGAAGGGCGAAAGATGCATGACGGTACGGTAAGTGTTTCAGAGGCGACCCGTTAATGTATGAGAAAGACTGAGATCGATTTGAGGATGAAAGAAGACCATCCGAGGCTAGGAAGTTGCTGCAGGACGAGGGAGAGTGTGACAGAGAGATGGGACAACAAGCACGAGTGAGACGAAACGAGTGAAACGACATACTAGTAACATCTTAGCGTCGTACACGTTACCTTGGATACACGCCAGGGGAATTTTCACGCCTGTGGCATCACCTCGGCGGCCTCTTCCCATTTTCCTTCCTCCAGCATCATCTCTCCTCATCTCTCCTTTTCTTTCCTTCCTCGCCCCTTCACTTCCTACTTCACTCTTTATCCACTTTCTCAATCTCTCCTTCCTTTCTTCCCCACTCTCATTGTCTTTATCAAAGTATTTTAATAACAGAGTTGAAATAATAGTAATAATAATAATAATAATAATAATAATAATAGTAATAATAATAATAATAATAATAATAATAATAATAATAATAATAATAATAACAATAATAATAATAATAATTATTATTATTATTATTATAATAATAATAATATTAATAATAATAATAATAATAATAATAATAATAATAATAATAATAATAATAATAATAATAAAAAAAAAAAAAAAAAAAAAAAAAATAATAATAATAAAAAATGTAAGGCTGAATAAAAAAATGTATCAACAAAATATTTCATGTCGTTAACGTAACAAGTTGTTGTTGTGTCGCTAGTCTGTCAGAAATTCTATGTTGGAAGTACCTCGTCTACCAAAGCCCTTCAGTTAGTAGTCAGTCTCTCTCTCTCTCTCTCTCTCTCTCTCTCTCTCTCTCTCTCTCTCCTCTCTGCATAAGAAAGTACTATTCGGCATAAGAAAGTACCATTCGGCATAAGAAAGTACTCACGTCAACTATCGGACCACTACTTGATGAGCATGGGGACTTTACTACAGATGAAGAGCGAATGAGTGGTATCCTTAACACTTTCTTTGCATCAGTCTTTACTACAGAAAACCCGAACGATATACCAGCAATAACAACAGTCCAAAATGAAAATACCGAGGTATTAAGTAATATCAGCATAACAGAAAGTTACGTAATAAAATGTATTGATAAATTAAACGTAAATAAGTCACCTGGGCCAGACACGATCTCCCCTCGCGTATTAAAGGAAGCAAAAAGCGAAATAGTAAAACCTCTGACTCTGCTCTTAAACTATTCTTTACACATTGGAACAATACCTGACGAATGGAAGCTCGCTAACGTAACACCAATATTTTAAAAAGGCAGCAAATCTCTACCTAGCAACTATCGCCTTATCAGCCTAACCTCAGTCGTATGCAAAATGCTAGAGACGATCATACGAGATAAACTTACAAATCACTTAGAGGAAAACAACTTACTTAGAGACACTCAACACGGTTTTCGTAATAAACGCTCTTGCCTAACGAACCTATTAGACTTTTTAAATGACATTTTCAATGAATATGATGAGTAAAGCAGAAGACATAATTTATCTAGATTTCCAAAAGGCTTTTGACAAAGTTCCCCATTAACGCTTAATATCTAAACTAAAAATCTCACAGAATATAAGGCGATACCATAAAATGCATAATATCGAAGTTTGCCGATGACACCAAAATTGCAAATACAGTACTCACTAACGCACAGACTAAAGAAATGCAAGATAATCTCGATAAATTGTCAAATTGGGCGAAAACTTGGCAAATGTCCTTCAATTCAGATAAATGTAAAGTGCTCCACATCGGACATCATAACGTAGCAGCAAACTACTCGTTAAATGGTAAGCAACTCAAAAGCGTGGATCGAGAGACAGACTTAGGGGTAACAGTATCAAGTAACCTAAAACCCAATCAGCAGTGTACGGAAGTAATTAAGAAAGCAAATAAAACTATCGCCCTTATATCGGCAGAGCATTCGAGTATAAGTCTAAAGACACAATCCTCACTTTGTATAATTCCCTGGTCCGTCCCCTTATGGAATATTGTGTTCAAGCCTGGTGCCCGTACTACCAGAAAGATATAGCAAAATTGGAACGGGTCCAACATAGAGTTACTAAAATGATACCAAGTCTGAGAAATAAAACGTACGATGAGCGGCTAAGCGAATTAAATCTATTCCCATTGACACAACGTAGACTGAGAGGTGACTTAATCCAGGTATTTAAAATAATCAAAGGCATAGATAATATGGACTGCACCAAATATTTCATTATTGATCAATCAAACTACACGAAAGGAAACGGCTGCAAAATCATAGGTAAATCTTTTAATTCGCACGAATCAAAGAATTTCTTTTATAACCGAGTCGTCAACTTATGGAAAGGGCTTCCCCCGTAACGTAATAGACTGTAACACCATAGACAGCTTCAAACGTCGCTTAGGTAAACACCTTGAGTCTAATCCCCGACTTACAATGTTTACTAATGAATAATTTTTGCCCATTACAGGTGGCAAGTTAGCCAAATTTCACCTACTTTCTATCTTTCCTATAAAATTTCCTTGTGGAGTATTTCTGCCAACCCCACAAGGTTCCCATTCCTGACTTTATTTCCTGTACGGCTCAGGCCGGAGAGATTGGAGGGTGGGGAGAGAGCCTTCTACTTTGCTATCCTTACCTACGACTATCACTGGGGAGTAATTCATTCTCTACCAGTAACCTTCTAATCAGGTCACCTCGTGTGGACCGTAAGGTCTGTTGTGCTCTGTGTTTCTATGTAACTATGTAACTCTCTCTCTCTCTCTCTCTCTCTCTCTCTCTCTCTCTCTCTCTCTCTCTCTCTCTCTCTCTCTCTCTCTCTCCAAAGCACAGACAAAAATCTCTCTCTCTCTCTCTCTCTCTCTCTCTCTCTCTCTCTCTCTCTCTCTCTCTCTCTCTCTCTCTCTCTAAGGCTCAGGCAAAAAGGACAACCTAAATCCATACAAAGCACCAAACAAACATTGCCCGGTATATACAGTGTGTGTGTGTGTGTGTGTGTTGTTTTTTTTTTTTTTTTTTTTTGTGTGTGTGTCGCGTAAGAATATATGTGTGTGTGTGTGTGTGTGTGTGTGTGTGTGTGTGTGTGTGTGTGTTCTTTACTGCAGAGGGGAATGGAAAGTGTAATAAATGGGTCGAGAGAGAGCTGAACAGACTATAATATAAACACACACACACACACTCTCTCTCTCTCTCTCTCTCTCTCTCTCTCTCTCTCTCTCTCTCTCTCTCTCTCTCTCTCTCTCTCTCTCTCTCTGATATTTATATGTGTCTTTCTTGTCTTTTTGTTCGATTCTAATAAAAACTGATAGACACAGATAGAAAAATTTATAAAAAAAAAAAAAAACATATTCACACCACGACAGGAACTGGAGGAAAAAAAAAATTGCACGACCATTTTTCCCTAATAAAAAAAAAAAAAAAAAAAAAAAATCTTAAGTAGAAATACGAGATAAGGAATCTTACAGGACCACCAGAAGAGAAAATAAGAAATGAATAAGAAAAAATAAATAAGAAAACAAGTCACTGCTCCTGAGACTAATATTATGGGCGTGAGAGAGAGAGAGAGAGAGAGAGAGAGAGAGAGAGAGAGAGAGAGAGAGAGAGAGAGAGAGAGAGAGAGAGAGAGAGAGAGAGAGAGAGAGAGAGAGAGAGAGAGAGAGAGATAATGACAGACATACAGACAAACAGACATAAATACAGACAGAGAGAGAGAGTGGTGTGTGTGTGTGTGTGTAGTGAGGGGAAAGGGCAGGGAGAGAGAGAACACAATAATAATGGTAGATACGGGTATAGTTTGGCTTGAGGCGAGGTAAGTATCGTGTTACGCTGCTTGTCATGCGGGTTTTTTTCTGGAGGTGGACAAGAAGGAGGGTAAAGGTAAGAACGAAGGAGGGTAGACAAGGCATGAAAGGAAGGTATGAAAGATCGATGGATTTTAATATATTTTGATTTTTTTTTTTTTTTTTACATTTTTTCTTTTATATATATATAATAATATGTATTTTTAATTAATATTAATATTTTTATTTAGTTTGTATTAAATTTTTATATGTTTAATTTTTATATTATTAATTTATTTACTTTTATTTTATTTTTTATTTTTTGAGAGAGAGAGAGAGAGTCATGCGAGGATAATAGATCATAAAAAGTCTGAGGAGTCCGCGAGATAGAAAGAATAGAAGAAAAAAAGAATATGAGGGAGGGCAAGAAGGAGATAAAGAAATCATGCCAGAGTAATTACAACCATGGAAGGAGAAGAGCGGAAGGAGGGAGACAGAACAACACACACAGAACCACACACAAAATACTAAATGTATATGGAGATGGAAGGAGGGAGTCAGGAGAAAAGTCAAGAGATATAGAGATTAGTTTTCGTGGTAGTGAATGACCTGACTGTTTGCGTGTGTGTGTGTGTGTGTGTGTGTGTGTGTGTGTGTGTGTGTGTGTGTGTATCCCTCTCCTGCCCAGTGGTGGTGTCAGAGAGGAAATAGTGCATGTTTAGGGGTGCGTGCGTGCGTGATTGCGCGCGTGGGAGGTGGATCATTGAGAGAGAGAGAGAGAGAGAGAGAGAGAGAGAGAGAGAAGTAGGAATGATAATGCTTGAGCCAATATTTTCAGTAAATGTTGAGGATTTGAAAATGTGTGTGTGTGTGTGTGTGTGTGTGTGTGTGTGTGTGTGTGTGTGTGTGTGTGTGTGTACGAATGCCTGCCTGTGTGAGAGTTGAGAGTACGTGCCTGGAGTGTCTGATAGCGACCCCACGATGTGGTGTGTGTGTGTGTGTGTGTGTGTGTGTGACTTTTACTCTCATCTCCCACACGTGCAATTTTTGTGTAGAGTTGAATAGTATATCGCTAATATTGTTGGGGCTGTCCGGGAATGTTTTATGGTGTGTGTGTGTGTGTCGCGTTTTTGTACCTTTCAATATTCATGTGTGTCTGTGTCTGTTTATATTTTTTCAGGTGCCTTGCATGTCATGTGTTATAGTCCCTTGCATCTCCTCTGCCTGCCTGTGTGTGTGTGTGTGTGTGTGTGTTTTCTGTTTTTTTTTCTTGCATTTTCACTTGAATATTTTTTAGTGTATGTGTGTATGTGTGTCTGTCTGCCTTTGAATGCAAGCGTACGTATGTGGTTGTGTGTTCAGAGCTTGTCAGTGGATTGTTTGTCTGTGTATTGTGTATACAGCTTGTAATTGTCTGTGTGTATATATTTGTGTGTGCAGGTAGTGTGTATAGAGTTTCTCAGTGTATGTGTGTTTGTTCTGGTTTTTGTGCCTGTGCCACTAGGGAGCATAACATTTGCCAGTGTATGTGTGTATGAATATGTATTTGTGTGTGGAGTGTGAATAGAATTTGTCAGTGTTTGTGTGTATTTTCGTTTAAGTGTTTATGTTGTGTGACATGAATGCTGATGTTGGTATGACTGATTGTCCCCTGTGAAATATGATGTCTGTGTGTTGTTGTTGTTGTTGTTGTTGTTGTTGTTGTTGTTGTTGTTGTTGTTGTTGTTGTTGTGTGTGTGTGTGTGTGTGTGTGTGTGTGTGTGTGTGTGTGTGTGTGTGTGTGTGTGTGTGTGTGTGTGTGTGTGTGTGTGTGTGTGTGTGTGTGTGTGTGTGTGTGTGTGTGCACGGTATCTGGAGCTCGCCACACTACCACTGTCTGTGTGAGATGTTATATTCCACAGTACACCACAGACACACACCAACCTCTCAGATAATACTATAATCCCTTCACGAGGAGTGGTACGGTTTTGGAGCGCTGGAATAAACAGTAAGTAAAACTATATATTATACAACTGAAAAATTTACGGCCATTAATTCATATTACCAAAAATATGGTAATCATCACACAAGTTTAATTTTCAAAGGTGGTTATTGTATTAAAGGGTTTGTTGTTGGTGTCCCTGACATAATGATTTAATGACTTTTACAGACGGATTATTTACACTCCCCTGTAGGAATTACCTCAAAGTATACCCTTATAAATAATATATATAGAGAGAGAGGAGTTAGTTTAATTAAATTTAGTATAGAATTTAGTAGACTTTAGTTTAATGTAGAGTTTCGTTTAATTGAATGGCATTTAAATTCCTGAATGCAATATCCAGTGAAAAATAACTCGTGGAGGAAAGAATATGCAAAGTGCATTTTAAGTATATTACGAAAAATGTGTTAATTGACGGAAACCGGCAAAGCATTTTCATAGAACATTTTTAGAGAACATTCTCCCTTTTTTTACAGCTAATTCCTTTTTTTTTTTTTTTTTTCATTGTATAGATAAATTCAAGCATAGTTTTATGAATAGACAGATAAATTGAATTTTACAATCAGTAACACAATGAGAGTGAATAAGTGTAATGTTCCGTCAATTTGTAAAATGTGCATACAAATTCAGATAATTTGCGCATTGCTGCTTAAACTACGATTGTATATAGCAAATGTTAATTCGGCCCCGTGAAAATGAATGTTCACTGTAATAAATGATGGTCTGTAGCGTTGAAATAGTACACTCTTTATTATGTAGATGTGAATGGCATCCCAGCGTACAGATGTGTAGGTGTTAATCAAATGGAAGTTACATTACCCTAATAATTTAATCTCGCAACCATAATTATACAAGATCACATTTCAGTTGTAGATGCTCTCTCTCTCTCTCTCTCTCTCTCTCTCGTCTCTCTCTCTCTCTCT
>JAWQEG010007540.1:10000-30000 GCA_033782935.1 Petrolisthes cinctipes
CACACACACACACACACACACACACACACACACACACACATCAAAAACAAAGTTACATACGATGAAGAACAAACACACACACCCACACACACACACGCCCAAAACAAGGTCCTTATGATAAAGCGCGTACACACACACACACACACACACACACACACACACACACACACACAAACACACATAAAAAACAATGTTACATATGATACTGCATACATTCACGCACACACATCATACAGGCACACATACCTTATATACCATGATATACATACGTCACACAAGTACACATTTTAAAGCATACAAATAGATGCAAAGATGATAAAAATCGGGCTAGGTCAGCATCCTCTATATCTGTCAAAACAACTTTCTTCTGACCGATAATTTCATGGTTTATAGTTTCAAGCAGGAAGAGAGAGAGAGAGAGAGAGAGAGAGAAGAGAGAGAGAGAGAGAGAGAGAGAGAGAGAGAGAGAGAGAGAGAGAGAGAGAGAGAGAGAGAGAGAGAGGAGAGAGAGAGAGAGAGAGAGAGAGAGAGAGGGAGAAAGAAATAAAAAAATTGTTAAACGAGATTGTGTACAGCAGTAGGCGATCAATGTAGCGTCGTGTAGTGTTGTTGGACACGAGTTGAGAGGGTACGTCACCTCTGAGTGTTTGTGTTCAGGTGATGAGGAGTCTGGCCTCGCCTTTTTTTTTATACCCTGTTCTTATTTTGTTATCCGGAATCCGAGACATTATTATAAGTATTGCTAATCATATAATAATAATAATAATAATAATAATAATAATAATGTTTTATTATTATTATTGTTATTATTATCATTATTATTATTATTATTATTATTATTATTATTATCATTATTATTATTATTATTATTATTATTATTATTATTATTATTAATACTACTATTATTATCATTATAATTATAATTATAATTTTAATTATTATTATTATTATTATTATTATTATTATTTCTATATTATTCAATTCTTGCTATTATATTCTATAGGTATCATCATTACTAATGTAGTTTTGTCACCATGGTAAAAAAAAAATGCAATCATTAAAAAAAAATCTTTATGTTTTGCAGAGTTAAAAAGACCAATACAACAATGTATTTTCTTGTCCTTCGTGTTAAGCTCAAAGCTTATTAAACTAAAAGCTTTTCAGAAATATTCATATATTTTACATGAAATTCATAACTTTGTAAAAATAACTCTTTGGGCCATTTTCTATATAGTGACTTTACAAATGAAATACTTAAATCTGAGCTTTACGAAGCAATTAGTGGTTGGTGATTATTTTCAGACAACCAAATAACGTAATGGGATGAACTCTTTATCCCTCACATGACCCTCTCTCAGGTTTCCGTGGCTACCAGAAATTAACACAGGTTCCTCCTCACGTAAACAGAACATCATAAGACTGTTAGTGTAGTTTGTAGTGCGGTACCATACTATTGCAGGCTATAATACTGAATCTCCAGGGAATAACAGGTTCACGTACTAAATTTGGCTGGCAATGTGTGGGTACATTTAGATCAATAGCTTCCTGAGGGGACCCATTGTGGCCATACAATTTTAGTGGCAGTGAAAAATGGTCCCAGACCCAATTTTTCTATAGCTTAAGAGGGAAGTTTTGTGTTGGTAAATCAGGAGCAACTGATTCCTCCAAACTATACCAAGCAACAGAACACCATTATTTTTGTTCATATGGTCCTGTTTCCTGGCATACTTTGTAGGACTCATGGCACTCCAATGTACCAAAAAAGAATTACCACCTTAAGAGGGTCATCTGTTGTGGACGAAAGGGAGGGATAATGACTCCTTCCAACAGTGCCAGAAAAACAGACAGACCCATGCCTAACAATACTAGTACGGGATCTGTTTCGTAGCCTGGTTTGGAGGAATCAGTGACACCTTCAATTCTTTCATAACAGAGGGCTCCTGGAAAATGGTGAAAATAAAATATTTAGGAGAGGTTCGTGTGGCTCTTTCCAAACAACGAGGTACTATATATTTTCTTCTTTCTAAAATATAATAATAATTAAAAAAATAAGTTGCATCCATCAGATCCTTAAAACCAGCACAGGGTAACTACAGACATTTTCAAAGTTAATAATTCCTTACAATAAATCGTAATCGTATCACCATAAATTTTCATCCTTTTTTTTTTTTAACGGGGGGGCTTTCTCTCAACTAAAGCGAACCAACTGTACTAATTAATAACTTGTGATATTATGACGTGCTTTACAGTTATATGCACTTATTATTATATTGGCTGATCTGTTTATGGGTGATAATGGCCTCATAACACACACAAAAGTCTATATTCCAACAATAATTGAATTGGATAGCTATCTTATTAACTCTGACAATAGGCACTACTGTACGGTAATTTTAAGCAAACAACACATGTAATTGGACAGCATCGGGCCAATGTTAAACAATATCGGTATTATTATTATTATTATTATTATTATTAGTAGTAGTAGTAGTAGTAGTAGTAGTAGTAGTAGTAGTAGTAGTAGTAGTAGTAGTAGTAGTAGTAGTAGTAGTAGTATTAGTAGTAGTAGTAGTAGTAGTAGTAGTAGTAGTAGTAGTAGTAGTAGTAGTAAATGAGCCTCTTAACGTAATCATTGATCTATGGGCAGAACTAAAGATAATACTATTTGACAAAATTATGTATCGTACAGGTAAAATATAGTGAGGGAATCACTGTGATTACATCTTAAGCCTAAATAAGACATTTCAGAATAAATATATTACCAGCCGATTGTAAAGTTCAGTACATGACGAAAGCGAAAATATAGACGTTTTCATTACAGTACATTACCGTAGGATAGATTAGATTACTGAAGACTTCAACACAATATTAAATCAGATTATAATGGGTTAGACTGAGTTAAAATAGGTTTGGTTAAGGGGGAAGTTTTGTGTTGGTAAATCTGGAGCAACTGAATCCTCCAATCAATTCCAGGCAACAGAACGTCATTATTTTTGCTCTTCTGGTCCTGTTTCCTAGCATACTTTGGAGGAATCAAGGCACTCCAATGTAACAAAAACGAATTACCACCTTTAAGTTTCTATATGCTGACTCTCTTCCCAGGCCAATAGGTTAGGTTTGGCTTCAATACGTTACCCTGACTCTCATCCCAGGCAAGTATAGGTTATTCAGTGATTGCTCCAGCGTACAGTAAGGTAAGTGATAGTCTCTGATGCTACACCAAGCCGGTATATAAACAAGCTTAAGGTGCAGCCGGTGTGGGGCAAGGGAAGCTGTGGTGCATGATAAATGATGTCGCTGCTAGGCTTCTCTCTCTCTCTCTCTCTCTCTCTCTCTCTCTCTCTCTCTCTCTCTCTCTCTCTCTCTCTCTCTCTCTCTCTCTCACACACACACACACACACACACACACACATACACACACACACACTCACACACACACACACACACACACACAAACTGCCAATTAATCTGTATCTGCTGGCATATTTCTGACATTCTTTCTTTTCTATCACAATCTTAACGTATTATTCTGTCCTGATAATATGGTGTGTTTTCGTCTCTTTCTATCTCTGTCTGTCTGTCTGTCTGTCTGTCTGTCACCTCTAAGAGAACCCTGCATATTACCGAAATGTTTGCTTGTGATAAGTCAAATTAAGATACACGAGAAGAAAACCTAAGGTGTCACCAAGTAGGACAAGATAATGCACACTTTTACATGTGAAGTCTCCCCCTCGATCTTTAAGACTCTTGTATTGTCTTGAAGAACTCACTAGTGTTCCTTTGGCTGGCAACGGTTTTCCCAATATATTCCTAATCGTCAGGCGTTAGTCGTAGCACCTTTCGTAACCTGTAAGCAGATTAATTAAAATATTATTTGAGATAGGGGTTGACTAGTGGGGAACCAAAATTTGCAAAGGAGAAGAGATTGTCTTCTCTCATGTTTTACCCAACGACTAAAGATGGCATAATGTGTTTACTGAAGCGTCTGGCTAAAGTATAAATATTGAATTCCACTGCAAATGGAAAGGTGATTAGACTTTAGATATTAAAACTGATTCCTCCAAACTATGCCACGAAACTGATGCCCTATTAGTAACTTTGAGGTCGTCTTTTTCCTGACATAGTTTGGTGGAATCGGTGACCCACCAAATTACCAACAAGAGATTTTCCCCTCAAAGTTTAAAGCTCACCATACATCTGTAATGCTCAACAACATTCCTCCAGAAGTCCATATTCCCTTTAATTCCCAATTTCCCAGTGGGATGGTATTTACAACAACAATAATGCTGTAGCTCATGTCAGCCGCTTGTAATTAGACCTTCTGCCTTGTAGGTTCCTGCCTCTTTAGGAAAACCCGTTACTGTAGTTGACGTCAGCAAGGGCATATGGTATTAAAAATTTAGCCTAGTTGCTAGAATGAATAGGTCGTCGTCCGCAGACTATCCCTCTTTAAATGTCAGCATCCCTGGCTTCCCTCTTTAAGCACTCGCCACCCTCCTCTTTCCTGCCCACGCCGCAGTAAGAGGTTCTCACCAGGGTGAATAAATTCGTGCAGCCTGACTCACCATAAAATGTAAAATGATATAGGATGTGGTGAAGGGGGTGGCCGTGCTCGCTGTGTCAGGGGCCCATGTTGTTTATGTTATGTGTGTGTCGTCAGTGTGGTCAGGACCTGAACCCTGGCTACCTTTCCCTCCTCCAATTTCTCCTTCTTTTCTCTCCCCTTCATTCTCTTCCTCTTCCTTCTCCTCCTCTCTCTCTTCCTGCTTCTCATCTTTCTCCTCGTTCGCAATTTTCTTTTTTTTAATGTATCCCTGCAAACTTTTGTTGCGTTTCGTCCATGTGTGTGCCATTTTTCACTATTCCTTCTATTTATCGATGTCAGTGTGTCGCTCATAGTTAGTTTCCACCTCACTTTCACTATTTTGCTATATTCCTTACCTAATGCTAGTAGACCAATTATATGAGACCCCACATATATATACTGCTTCAAAAGTAGGAACGAGCCGGCTCAGTACTCTGTTTCTATCTGTAATCCTCTATATTTCCTTATAATCATCTTCATTCACTCGTTTCCCCAGCATCCTCACTGACGCTATATTACTTCCCTGTATACTGCTTGCTCGTTTTCCTTGCTTTATCCTTATACCGTTTAATATCCTCCTTCACTTTTTTCAGCCTGTTCACTTCCTCTGTTCTTATACTCTCTTAGTTACTTGACGGTATCTAAAAATTTACCAGGCAGCCTCCTTCACAACTTTACCTTAACTGTACTTAGTAAGTCTCGTCGATTACTGTATCTTTTGGCTTCCTCCTCCTTCCTTCTCCTCCTATTTCTCCTGTACTTCCTCCTCTGCTTTCTCCTCCTCCTCCTCCTCCTCCTCCTCCTCCTCCTCCTCCTCCTCCTCCTCCTCCTCCTCCTCCTCCTCTTCCTTCACTTTCTTCACATTTATTCGGTCCATCTACTGCTGCGTCTTTACCACTTCTCTCTCGTTCTCGCTTCTTGCGTTCCTTCCAGTACGTCAGTTCCAGTTCATATCTTTCGCACTCAGTATGGTGTGGTCAGCTCTTGCCCTCTTCCAGTGTGCCTAGTCGTCCTTCCAGCCCTTCTCCGATTGTGGCTTGCCCTTCTTCCAGTGTGGTCAGTCCTCCTTCCAGTGTGGCCAGTCGTCCTTCCAGTGTGTTCAGTCCTTCTTCTAGTGTGTGTTCAGTCTTTCTTTCAGTGTGGTCAGTCCTCCTTCCAGTGTGTTCAGCCCTTCTCCCAGAGTGGTCAGTCCTCCTTCCAGTGTGGCCAGTCGTCCTTCCAGTGTGTTCAGTCCTTCTTCTAGTGTGTGTTCAGTCTTTCTTTCAGTGTGGTCAGTCCTCCTTCCAGTGTGTTCAGCCCTTCTCCCAGAGTGGTCAGTCCTCCTTCCAGTGTGTTGAGTCCTTCTTCCAGTGTGTTCAGTGTGGTCGCCTTTCTTCTCTAAATGAGCAATTTCTTGTCCCAATTTTAGTCACATTTCGTTCACTTCCTTTACCAATTATCGGTTCTGCGAGTAATTTTAAGGAATATGAACAATCTTTCATCTCATTATTATACCTAAGCCCTCATCCTTTCCAACTTAAATATATATATATATATATATATATATATATATATATATATATATATATATATATATATATATATATATATATATATATATATATATATATATATATATATATATATATATATATATATATATATATATATATATATTCTCAAACATCCCAAGCTCCGTCTGAACGTTAAAGCTGTAAAGATGCGTTCAATATTCCTACAAGACTTTCGAATAAACCAGCCTCAAAAAAATTTGCGAAAAATAGAATTGCTAATCTCTATAATAAATTTTGGTTGGTAAGATTCATTCAAATGGTACTGTTTCATTCATGTGATACTGGACTTTTGCTCGTGCCTGTACTACCTCTACTAATATGACCATCTTTCCTCCCAATGTGGCCAGAACCTGTCCCCCATCCCACCATGAACAACCTCTCTCAATCTGGTCATGCACATTCCCCTCTTGCTATGGTCATCTTCTCTTCCGCTATTTGCCAACTTTCTCCCAGCCAGCCAGCCAACCAGCACACCAGCCAGCCAGCCAGCCAACCAACCAGCCAACCAGCCAGCCAACCAACCAACCAGCCAACCAGCCAGCCAACCAGCCAACCAGCCAGCCAACCAGCCAACCAACCAACCAACCAGCCAACCAGCCAACCAACCAACCAACCAGCCAACCAACCAGCCAACCAGCCAGCCAACCAGCCAACCAGCCAGCCGGCCAACACTTGCCCTTTGCCAGTGTAGCATGACCATAACATCACGTCCCCTTAAAGCAGAAAAGATTTGGTCAGATGTTGTTTCATTCTCTATGTGCCCAACCTTTCTCTCTCAATTCTTACATGATGAGGCTTTACTGTGTCATAAAGAATCGTTTGAAGTAAGGTAGGTTTAAAGGCTGTCACGTGTTAGAGGACTACTGATTACTCTAAATTATGTCAGGGAACAAACTTTGTATATCAGTAAACGAGTTGGGGGATCAATTTTGTTGCATAATTTGAAGGAATCGGTAGCCACCGTCACACCATCATCATCATACAGCAGTCAGTCCTTACAGGGTTTGTAAATCTAGAGCAAATGATTCCTTCAAACGTGTCCAAACAACAGTCCACCATTATTTTTGTTAATCTGCTCCTTTTTCCTGGCATACTTTGGAGGTATCAAGACGCTCTAATGTACCAAACGTATACCATCCCCTTAAGCGTAAACCTGGCCCGCATCACAACCAGCATGGCCAGTCAATTTCAGAGAGTGGCCCAACGTCTCCCACTCTAGCCAACTCGTGCCTCTGAAGGACTGTGTTCCCTTCCTTCCTTCCTTACTCCAGCTCTTCCTCTCTCCTCAGCCCAGGATTTCCCAGAAGTGGCCGGGCTAAGGACTCGATAAATCTTGGGCTCCTGAAGGGTGTCGCGGGGCCTCTGACTTATTGCTCCAGTTTTGCATCGATTTATAAAGCCATATATCACAATTTCCTGTTGCAGGGGAGATTTCTCTTCTCCAATTACTCTCTTGTTCCATACCCTCTCTGTTTCTTGTGGCAATATCCTTTACCTAGTTTCGGTTAAATGCAATCAAGAAGTATTGTACAACAAAAGACAAACGTTGTGTCCAAAAAAATGGGGATAACATATGATTAATAACGAGCGATTCGACACTGGTTATTGTGTTCGTCATTTTTAAATAATTATAAGACAGAACGACTAGGCTAAACGGCAAGAGTTTGTAAATAATTGTGTCTCTCTGTTTTTGGTCCTGGTATAAAGTTAATTTCTGTTTCCACCGCTCTCCTCGTTCCAAATGTGCTCCTACTACTTTCACTTTACCACATACTTTCATAATATTCTGATTGTAGTAGAGATACAGTCGTGAACCATTAATTGTGTACAGCCTTTGTCGTAGCTACTGAACGTCTGGCACATCACTGAAGTACTTCCAACGGTATTACCTGGCCTAGTTGTTAGAGCTCTTCTCTTCCACTACACTTCTCAGGCATTTCGATGTAGTCACGAATACAAATTATGAGCTTTGGACGGTACCTCAGCTTCTCACTACTCTCTTGTTGCAATAAAGATGTCCTCGCATTCACTGCTTTACTGATTCCGGGAAAGATACCTCAGTTCTCGCTATTCTCTCGTTGCCATAAACATTTCTCTCCTATCACACCGGTACTAAAGATAGAAACGTTTGTCTTGGGTCTCTTTACGCCTGTTACCCCCTTGGAATCCTGAAGGGTTTATAGTTGGACGAGTGTGTGGGGTTCTGTTCTCGAGATATTGGTCACTCGTCCCGCTCATAGGTACAGCCACAATCAAATAACCACCGACACTTTCCTTCTATCGTGCAAATAATCAGTATCGTATCAAAATATAATCATACAACATCTTTTGTCAGCTCAACCCCCTCAATTATTATTATGAGGTGCTGCAAAATCATATACGTGTTGTTCTTTATAACCAAGATATTTACCACGATGGAAGGAAAGCGTCGGTGGTTATTTGATTGTGGCTGTACAGTAAAATTCTAAAGTCGTGTACACCGTTACCACCAGAGATCACGGTAATCACATGTTATTTTGTTTTTTGTTTTTTGTGCGGTTTTTGTTTACTTATCACACATCAAAACATCTCTTGGAAACTTAGATGGGATTATGCTTCACAGATATAAGTATGATTGATGACGACGTAACTTATACACACAGCACCACACCAGCCAAGCGGTACACTGATCTCTGGGGAGTAGATGATATGACTTTAAAATCTGACAATACGAGCACTGAATGTATCTAGTTTTGTAATTATACATATATCGATTTACACACATTTCACGTATATACATATATATATATATATATATATATATATATATATATATATATATATATATATATATATATATATATATATATATATATATATATATATATATATATATATATATATATATATATATATATATATATATATATATATTTGTTACATTCGTTGGTACACTGTATAACCACAATCAAATAACCACCGACACTCTCCTTCCATCGTGCATATATATCAGTATCATATCAAAATATAATCATACCACACTTTAAGTCTACTCAACCTCCTCAATTATTATTATGAGGTGCTGCAAAATAATACACGTGTTGTTCTTTATTAACAAGATATTTACTACGATGGAAGGAAAGTGTCGGTGGTTATTTGATAGTGGCTGTACAACCCATAATGCTCTGTGTTAGTGAGAATCAGGTGAAGGGATGAGAGTTTTGGAGTCAACCTTCCCTTTTAAAATCCCTTTCCCCCTCCATGTCCCATAATTTGCACTCCAGGAAATAGAAAGATAAAAATAGTCACCAATAAATTGCTATAGGGAAAATAATGAGCCTCGGAGTTTCCATTTCGTGACTGCTGGTAGTTAGCATCCCATACGATTTATTCAGCATATATTCAGCATCGATGGTTCTCTCAGCATATACGATTAATCAACAACTACCAAAGCAATTAGAATATAGTGGAAATGTATAGTATTTATGGAGTTTGTATAATCTACTTAATGGGACCGACATGCATTCAGAAAATTGGAGGTATCTGAGTTCTGTAATCATTGCCACGTAACACCACCTATAGAGAAGGAGCTTGTTTCATGACATAGATAGGAGGAATCACAAACCTCTAATTATCGTACACGGTCACAGGGTCTTAAGTTAATGCATCCTTGTCTGTTCATCTGACCTTTACACTGGCGTTTGCTCTGACATCTACTCTCTCAGACTGAATTTTGTTAGGTCTGCCTTCCACCCAGGCTTCCTCTCCTCTGCCTTCTCACCCTTCTACCCTTTCTCTCCCCAACCCTGATTTCCCTCCACCCAGTCTGTTCCTTTGCCTTGTATACACTCCACTCTTCCTTTCCTCCACCCTGTCTGCCTTCCACCCTCATCCACTTTTGCCCTCCATCTTTCCAAATCTCCACCCTGCCTGCCTTCCACCCTCCACCCTGCCTGCCTTCCACCCTCCACCCTGCCTACCTTCCACTCTCCACCTTGCCTGCCTTCCACCCTCCACACTGCCTGCCTTCCACCCTCCACCTTACCTGCCTTCCACCCTGCACCCTGCCTGCCTTCCACCCTCCACCTTGCCTGTCCTGTTCCTGCCTGCCGGCCTTCCTGTTCCTCTCGACTAATTCTCCGTCTCTGTTTCAAGCCATTTTATATCTTTATCTCTTCTTTTTTCCCGAGAAGCAAATCGCTTGCCATCTTTTTCTCAACTATTATCCGGGGTCGATTTCATGGAAGTCTCTAATCCACATTCTCCAAACTCCCACAATCTGAATCCTCCAATTTATTTATCTTTTCTTAACGAGAAGGGACTGAAAAAAGAGAGTTCCACACTGATTCCATAATGTCCCCGAGGAGATAAACATTATTATTATTATTTTTATTATTATTATTATTATTATTATTATTATTAGTAGTAGTAGTAGTAGTATTAGTATTTTTTTTATTATTATTATTATTATTATTATTATCATTATTTTTATTTTTATTTTTATTTATATTATTATTATTATTATTATTATTATTATTATTATTATTATTATTTTTATTTTTAAATATTTGTGTCAGCTTTGTAATCCTTATTATATTAATTCACTTGGCTTTGTTTACAGATGACTAATTTAAAACTATTATCATCGTTTTCTAAGAACATACTTTTCGCTCTCTTAAGACACACGTTAAAATATATGACACTCTATAAAAAAAAAAAAAAAAAAAAAAAATACTATCACGTAAATGGGGCTGGATGATAACCTAGATGAGCACTGACTGAGGTTTGTGTTGACGCCGCTATTTTTCACCAACAATCATCAGAGGTATCAAAATTATTCGCTCGCGTGAGGAGGGAACCCATAATAATCATACTCCTACGCCTTGAAAAAATGGAGTAGAAAAAAATTTGTATCTCATGTACCTATATCCGTACAATCTATTTCGTTCGTTTCAAATTTTGTATCTCAGGTATCTATATCCGTATTATTTATTTTGTTCGTTTCAAATTCTTGCCGTAACACACTATAATGGGAATTTCATTTTTGCCGGTTTATGCCTTAGAGGAGCCACGGAGGCGCCACATGACTTGGAGATGCAGTGTGGCGAGCAAGAGAAGGACACTCACGGAACATTAACCAGACCAGAGGAGAATTGTTGTCCTCCACAGACTGTACAGTACTCGTACTCGTACTCGTACTCGTACTCTCTCTCTCTCTCTCTCTCTCTCTCTCTCTCTCTCTCTCTCTCTCTCTCTCTCTCTCTCTCTCTCTCTCTCTCACACACACACACACTGAAAAAGAACCGACATTGATTTCTGATACCCGAGCATCGTAATTTCTTGCTCGACAAAAATGAACTGCTGAGTGAAATGCTACTCGTTGGTTGCTGATGCTGGCCAAGTTTCTTTCATGTTTTTGTGGGTTAATTTTGGAGCTACGAAATCCTTTAAAGAATGCCAGGACACATAATACGTATATGGTATAGCCTAGGGGTCCGCTGTTTCCCGGTATAGTCTGGCGAAATCTGTAGCCTGCATATTCTTGGCGTTTCCTGAGAATTGAAGTAGGAACAATTAAAGGAAAGGAGAAGGGGATTTAAGAGGGAAGGAAGGGGAAGTAAAAGGAGGAATGGAATTAAAAAGAGTAGGGGAACTGAAGGCAGAGGAGAAGAAAGGGGGTAGGGTAGCAAGAGTAGAAAGGGGAGAGAGGGAGTGAAGGGTGGAAGGGGCAAGATACTACAGGAGTGAGACCCAACTTTACCAGTAAAAATTTCCCAAAAGCTTTCTGAAGAAGGAAGCGGACGAGGAAGAGAAGTAGAAGGAGGAAGAGAAAGAGAAAATTAATTCGGAAAATGAGTAAACGAGGAAGAGGGAGGAGAAGGAGAAGGTAAGGAGGTAGAGGGGAAGGAGAGAGATATAGGGAAGAGGAAAGAGTGGTGCTAAAGAAAAAAGAGAAGGAGAAGGAGGAGGAGGAGGAGGAGGAGGAGGAGGAGGAGGAGTAGGAGGAGGAAGAGACGGAGGAGGAAAAAGAGGAAGATGGAGGATAAAAATAGAAAAGACTGAGAAAAATTATAATGAGGAAGTTGCGGCCGTAAGAGAAATATGAGGAAGAAAAAACACGTAAAAGAAAGTAGGAAGAGAAAGAGGAAAAGGAATAGCAAGAGAGTTTTTAGTCAAATATATGAGAAGGATAATGAGCAAGAAGAAGGAGACGAAGAACAAGGAGTAAAAGAGAAGGAATAAGGAGATGGAAGGAAAAAGGAGAAGGAAGGAAGGAAAGGGAGAAAGATGGAAAATGGAGAAGGAAGGAAGAAGAGGAGAATGAGAAAGAAAGAGAAGGAGGAAGAAGAAGAACCATAAATAAAAAAAGAATAGAAGAAAGGAAGAAGAAGGAGAAAGAAAGGAATAAGAAGAAGGAAAATGAAAAAGAATGGAGCAAACGCAAGGACAAGGATAAAGGGAGAGCAGAAGGAGAAGACGAAACTAGGAGTGTTGATGGTGTCTAAGTTAAAGGATGGCAGGGCAAGGAGAGGGGATTCTGAGGGCAACTTTCGAGAGAGATCCAAGGAATACCCAGTCAGCCAGCCAGCCAGACAGCCAGCCATACAACCAGCCAGCCAACCAACCAACCAACCAGCCAGCCATACAGCCAGACAGACAAATTGACAGACAGACAGCCAGACAGCCTCCCCACTCCACTTCACTTCTCTCGTATTCTTTCCTACCTCACCCCAGCGCGATATCCTCTTTTTCCTCCTCCTCCTCCTCCTCCTACTACTACTACTACAACAACAACTACTACTACTACTACTACTACTCGTACTACTATTACTACGACCACCATCATTCCTACTGCCACTACAACAACTACTACTACAATAACAACTACTACTACTGCTACTACTACTACAACAATTGCTACTAAAACTAAAACTACTACTACTACTACTACTACTACTACTACTACTACTACTACTACTACTACTACTACTACTACTACTACTACTACTACTACAAATACTACTCTTACTAATTTTCTTTCTCCTTCTCATACTTAATCTTCCTCACCATTTCCACCTCTTCCTACTTCTCTTCCTCCTCCTTCTTCCTCCCCCAGATTTCTTCGTAATTGTGTCCCGAAGAATGTGAGGTTGTTTTCGTATAGTTCCCGGACCGTATCTATCTTCTTTTCATCCTTTTCTTCCTTCCTTTGCTGCCGTCATTACGCCCTTCATTGCTTCAGTGTTTCCTTCTTGCTTTCAGCTCTGTACCAACCTTTATTATTCCTCCAATTCTTACGCATTTCCTTCCTTTCTTCCTTCCGTCATTCCTGTCTCCCATTTTAATTCCATTCTGTCTTCATATCCTCCAACCTAACTGTCTCTTTACCTATCTCATTTAGTCCTTCCTTCCTTCAGTCTTTTTTTATTTTATCATCCTTATGTAAATGTCTTGCTATGATATCGTCGTAATCATAAAACAAAACATTCACAACCAAAAGCAATCACAATTCATCACTAAGAAATATTTTGTTATGCTGTCAAATAGTTCAGCTGTGGTCTTACATGTTGGTTGGGTAAATGTAGTATTAAGGGGGGAGTTTTGTGTTGGTAATTCTGGAGCAACTGAATCCTCCAAACTATTCCAAGCAACAGAACACGATTATTTTTTGCTCTTCTGGTCCTGTTTCCTGGCATACTTTGGAGGAATCGAGGAGCTCCAATGCAACAAAAGCGAATTACCCCCTTATAATGTTTGCCCTTCGGTTACTCATGATGCGTTAATTGGTTTTGGTCGGCATGACGATGTGATATTGATACAGCCGGCGGCATTAATACGCTTCGATGAGTGTTTGTGCCAGATTATGTATTACCGTTGTGTTCAGAATCAGTTACCATAAATGTGATCAATGTCCATAGTTTTGTTGGTTGTCATTACCCGTTGTAGTGATATCCCTGTGCTTTCTCCGGCAAAAAGTTATAAATTATGACATATTTGTTACCTGTAGGTTAACTAATATTATCTAAATAATTTTTTTTTTTTAATCTTTTATTTATATAATTTAGCACCTGCAGGTTCTTGAAATTTTCAGTTATTCAAAAATAATGCATCGTTTTGACTGTCATATCTCACATCTCATAATAATAATAATTATAGTCAATACTGTACACTCGATCAAAATACAATAAAAATACTTGATCAAAATACTTGATCAAAATACTATCGGTGCAATCCTCTGACACCTTCAACCAACGACTGATGGTGGGAGACAACGAAAGCAACCAGAGCTACTGTATAATTATATTGTGTTTACTTCGGATCTCATCGAGCCCCACTTTGGTAATACTGTTTCTATTGTCATGTATACGTTAGGCATCAAACTTAATATGGCTTATGGTATGTTAAGGCCCTTGTGATCGTGTATGAGAATAGGAGACTTCTGATTCCTCCTGACTATGCCATGAAACAAGCTCCTTTCATATAGGTGGTGTTTCGTGGCAATACATGAAGGACTCATTTACCTTCAATTTTCTGAGTACATCACAGGGTTCTTAAATAGATTATCCTACAATTTCTAACCCACCTTTCTCCATTATTTCTTAATTTTCATCTCTTCCTTCTACCATCTCTCTTACATCCCACCTTCCGAAGGTGGGTACCGTACTGTACATATTCTGGGTTTTATCCTACCCACGTATTCAATGACAGGAAGGAAGGTAAAATGAGCAGCTACAGTCTCAGTCTCTCTCTCTCTCTCTCTCTCTCTCTCTCTCTCTCTCTCTCTCTCTCTCTCTCTCTCTCTCTCTCACACACACACACACAAAAGCCAAATCAAATAGCCCCTTACGTCTCTCTCTCTCTCTCTCTCTCTCTCTCTCTCTCTCTCTCTCTCTCTCTCTCTCTCTCTCTCTCTCTCTCTCTCTCTCTCTCTCTCTCTCTCTCTCTCACACACACACACACACACACACACACACACACAAGCCAAATTAAATAGCCCGGTACGCACCCCCATCAACCAGGCCGCCTGTAATTCAATACAACCTCCACCGGTAGGCTGTTGGCGCTGCTGCAATCAGGGGCTGGCTGGTTGGTTGGTTGGTAGGGAAGAGTTTACCCCCACCCAGACCTGCTGACCTCCATGGACCCCTCGCTTCCGTTAACCTCAGTAATAACATTTTCCCTCTCTGTTCCTCTCTGTGCTTTTTTTTTTCCTCTCTCTCTCTGCTGTACTGTTATGTAAGTCTGTGTCCTGAAGTTCGTGACACACCGTTATATATAATTGTGTGTGTGTGTGTGTGTGTGTGTGTGTGTGTGTGTGTGTGTGTGTGCGTATTTTACTGCTATATGTACCTTTGACTTGAAACTTTTGTTACTACGTGCGTGGGGTAGTGATATGCCGCTACCAAAATGTCAGTACTGAAATTTTAGTCGCTGTGTTTTGTTACTATATACGTGTATGTCGTGTTTGCGCTGTACCCTCACGTGGCCCTTTATCCTGAAATTTATATTATTGCCTATGGTTGGATAAAAAGGATGAATATATACTTTATCGAGCATGTAAACCTCGAGATTCAAAATTAATAAGTGTTAGGTATGGCGTCTCGACCAAATACACGCCTGTTAACCCCTGCAAAACTTTGGACATTATCATAACTTTAATACACAGCTCTCATATCATCGGTCCCTGGTGCAACAGAATCTTTATTGACCTTGTATAATTGTGTGGTTATACAATATTGCATTTCACATCAGATAATATTTCGAAGTGATTAAATTGCTAAGAATTGGACGTTTCTATCGTATCCAGCATAGAAAGTCGTAAATCTGTTATATCTGTTTACACCATTTTGTACAGTATAGTGTTGTGTTTTCAAGACAATATACTCACGTCGGCCATACATTAAGAGCCGATTCCACAGTGGTACCGGTATTCGTTTGTTAGCTTCCCAACCAACCACAGTTGTAAGGCTTCCTTATTTCCCAAAAGCTGAGTATCCACATTCACAAAATCTATAAAACAGTTAGATAATGATGATCACTGCATAGTTTACTCACCAAATTCATTAAATAATTCACCCACAAGTCATTTAAACGGCTAACATTCTTTCGTTTGCGTGCTTACAAACCAATACGAACGACTGTGGAATCGACCCTAAGACTCGACTATGGGGCCAACTTTATTACAAAACCTTTGATAAATGGCTACGGTGAAGTCTTTTCTTGAACACTGTGTTGGTCCTATTATGAGATGGGTTGGTTGGTGGGTTGGTTGGTTGACCACGAGCAACGTGAGGACACAGTGTCAGTTGCTGTTTCTTGCCTTAATTTATTACTCTGTCCCCAGTAGAGGTTTTGTGGTCATTAGCGTGTCTTAGGCTTCGTGTGTCCTCGTCATACACGAGTTTGTAGCGGGGGAATATTTTCGCTGGGATTGTTTTCTTTTTACGTGCGGCGTCTTTACTAGAAACACACACACACACACACACACACACACACACACATATCTTTAGAGTTATGTATTGTGATGCGTTCATCTTCTTGGGAAGGTTGGTTTGGGAGACCCTGCAACAGTCAAGCTTCGTATACGTTTCCAAAATACTTTCACTTCTATTTGAGCTGAGAAACTAGAAGGATTAACACAGGTCTTTCGTTTTGTGACTGTTAATGTGCTTCATCTTATCCATGGGTCAATCATTCTTGTATCCATCCATTCATCCATTCATCTATCAATTCATCTATCCATCCATCGATCCATCCATCCATCCATCCATCCAACCATCCATCCATTCATTTATTCATTCATCCATTCATTTATTCATCCATCCAACCAACCATCCAACCAACCATCCATCCATTCATATATTCATCCATCCATCCATCCAACCATCCATCCATTCATATATTCATCCATCCATCCATCCAACCATCCATCCATTCATATATTCATCCATTCATTTATTCATCCATCCAACCATCCATCCATTCATATATTCATCCATCCATCAATTCATCCATCCATCCATCCAACCATCCATCCATTCATCTATCCATCCATCCAACCAACCATCCATTCATATATTCATCCTTGCTTCCTTTCATCCTTGTCTTACCCACCCCCTTCCTTGACGAGTTACAAAACTAAACAAACAGAGTAGAATATTGATCAGGTCTGCTGGGGGGCTCAGCTAAACAAACAGCCACAAAAATATCTCAACACCCACCTCTTCCTCCCCTTCTCCTCTTCCTCCCTTTCTCCTCCTCTTCCTTCTCCTCTTTTATATCTTTCTCCTCCTCTTCCTTCTCCTCTTTTATCTCTTTCTCCTCCTCTTCCTTCATCTCTTCTTCCTCCTTCTACTCTTTCTCCTCCTCCTTCATCTCTTCTTCCTCCTCCTCTTCCTCCCTTTCTCCTCCTTCATCTCTTCCTCCCTTTCTCCTTCTGTATCTCTTTTTCCTCCTCCTACTCTTCCTTCTCTTCCTTCATTTCCTCTTCCTCCTCCTACTCTTCTTTCTCCTCCTTCATCTCGTCTTCGTCTTCCTCCTCCTCGTCCTCCTCCTTTTGTTCCATTCAAAGTTGTGTAGAGGTTTCAGAACATTTCGTGTCCAACAATTCACCTTCCATTATTGCTGTCAGTAGTGGTTGTAGGATCGCACAGTTTCCATTCCTCAATTTATTCTTCCAATGGTGACACATGAAGAAATTAATACTACACACACAGACATTAGAACAAAACCACAGTGGGGAAATATCTTACAATTATCTGAACTACAGTAATACAAATGAAAATATACTGAGCTTCTATTTCATAACGAATATTATTAATAGTGTGGAGATCTCTTGCGATTTTCAAGTTATGCATTCTATCTACACTTATCAATGGATTTTATAAATGGTAGTTAATAATTCAGTAATAAAAAAATAAAAAAATTAAAATAAAAAAAAAAATATATATAATAAAATTAATAATGATAATAATAATAATAATAATAATAATAATAATAATAATAATAATAATAATAATAATAATAATAATAATAATAACAATAATAATAATAATAATAATAATAATAATAAAAATAAAAATAATAATAAAAATAGTAATAAATACAAATATATAATGATAATAATAATAATAGTTTCTAATCTCGAGTCGGAAAAGGGAAAGGGAATAGTATTTACTTTTCCAGGTGGGTGTTCGGGCCAGGATACAGGAGGTTCCCAGTAATGAGGACACCAGTCGAACTAGATCTCAGCCCCACTTTCACGCTTCCCTGCACAACAAAGTGAATTCTGGACACACCAACGACATAGAAACTCGGGTTAACGTTAAACTCCGCAGTAAATTAGAGTGGGTTGTCATCCGGAACACAATATACCAAAGGAATTGTAGATATTATAAACAGTAGCTTCAAAAATTCATAACATAGTAATTGTACACTCGCACCAGAAAATATCGGTACATTGTGTGAACCTGTACTAACACCGACAAGATGTGTGAGGGTTGGTGGGTAGAGTCACGAGCCAAAATTAATATCCATGCAGGTCTTGTTGAAGTTTGGAATAATCTGAAACATCAGTGAACCAATGACAACCCTTCGTTTAATTAATTCTCCATCAGACTATTCGAAGCAGACCCTGGATACTTAATATGGCTCTTGCAATTGTAATGGTACGTGTATATATTCTCAGTTCTCACCACCCAACAACACACAACACTCACAGACACCCAACCACTCCACGTACAGTTGATAGCAACATTCGCGTCCATCTCATGTACTTAGTATTGCGAATATGACCAGATAGTTGCATTCTGAACCAGTTTTTATTCCAACAACATGCGTAATTTACCATATGAGAACTATATCTGTCATCACTATAGCTAATACATACGCAGGTGGAAATGAAGCAAACTTATGCTGCCGACTGTACATGCACACTTCTCCACATGCATTCCCGTACACACAACTATGCACGGAGATAATTATATACACACACTCTTTATAAACGTCACTCCACAGGTACAGTACATCACCTTAATTATCATTCTAATGTCGATAGGCGTTTTAAGCGATGATAGTTGAAAGAGGTATCGGTGCCAAATATGCACTGAAACATTTTGGACCACAGAATGAATGTCACCGAAAATTTAGGGTCCAACATCGGCAGTTACTGGGATGTTTTCAGTGCGCATCGGACCCCCTGTGACCCGATGTATACTGATACATTTTAATGCCGAGTGTACATAGGGAACTTCTTCGCATCATATTTAACTTCACTCGTGTTCGTACTGTCAACTCCTGAAAACCTAAATAAAAGAAGCTAAAGTTTGGATACACCGATAGACTTTTTCTGCCAGACTTGAAAGATTGGATTACGCTCCTCAGAACTCTGGCCTGGTAATATTAGGCGAGGGGGATTCCAGCTGAGGCCACTGCAGTGTGTGTGTGTGTGTGTGTGTGTGTGTGTGTGTGTGTGTGTGTGTGTGTGTGTGTGTGTGTGTGTGTGTGTGTGTGTGTGTGTGTGTGTGTGTGTGTGTGTGTGTGTGTGTGTGTGTGTGTGTGTGTGTGTGTGTGTGTGTGTGTGTGTGTGTGTGTGTCTGTGTGTGTGATGGTGGTGGTGGTAGTGCTGCCTCCTTAGTTGATACCCCCGTGGCATTTATCGGGCTTAGCCTCAAGTGGGTTCGAATCCCAAGTCGTTTAGTGCTGTTCTTCCTCACCGGATCTTCTTAGTAAACTTTAATCCACTTTGCATTAGCCTCTTATCTTGTATCTTCAATGTTTTTTTTCTAATTTATATATCTGGTTGCATATATACAGTACTTGAATTAATGTAAATATATGTATATAATTGAGTACCTAAGTATTTGTTGTTTTCTGCATATAAT
>JAWQEG010007540.1:35000-38442 GCA_033782935.1 Petrolisthes cinctipes
GTGTGTGTGTGTGTGTGTGTGTGTGTGTGTGTGTGTGTGTGTGTGTGTGGTGTGTGTGTGTGTGTGTGTGTGTGTGTGTGTGTGTGTGTGTGTACTCGAATATCCTATACTTTACACACAACAACAGGAAGCATATCTATCAAAAGGTGTAGCAATTCATATTACTTTTTTAACCCACGGAGGCAAGATAACGTGGAGTAAACGCAAATTACCATTCCAATCGCTTCCTTTGTAATAGACTCGAAAGCAAAATCTAATCAAACAACCTTGGAAGGACCAATAGATCTGTTGCTGTTTGACTGTATTTTGTATTCTTTTGCACTGCGAGTCAACATATCAATATGATTCAGAGTAACACATAAAACACATTGATATATAGTTTGTGTATATTCAACTTAAAGGGGTATATAACACAATGTTTTGGGTGGTAAATCTGGAACAAAATGATCCTTCAAACTATTCCAGGCAACAGGATACCATTATTTTTCTTCATCTGGGTCTGTTTCATGGCATACTTTGGAGGAATCAAGACGCTCCAATCTATTAAAAGTATACCATCCCCTTAATCAGTGTTGTGTATGGTAGACATAGACTGGTACAAATATTTCCTTGTATTCTTCTGTTCCGTGGTGTTTTAACGAACCTGCTGACTCACCCACAACCACAACAACAAAAGGGCAAACGGTCAGTGATCTAATGTAAATATCCCCATCTTTACATTCGTTGCAGGGTTTAAAGGAGCGAAATGTACATACTTTCAGAAAACGTGATAAAAGAACGCTTTACACAACTGCGATGAACTCACAGAAAACTAAAATGTAAGAAAATGTAACAGGTGTAAATGTAACAGGTGTAAATGTAACAGGTGTAAAAAGCGAATGACAACTGTGTGAAACTTGCTACTGTACAAATCCTCTTTTTCCTAGAAACTAAGAGGAGTTCAAATATACATATAGTGTGGATTCGCGTGTAATAAATACGAACTCACACTACAAGCAGCATAACAAGGTAAACAGAATCCTCTCATAACATTATTTCATATTATGATTCCATTTTGGCTTTAGCGCTGGGGGAACTGAGAATTTCATGGGCTTGAATATAGAACTGAACGTGAATGTGGCCAATTTTACTGGATAATTCTGTTGTCTTTCTGTATTCTGATCTCATTATTCCACCCTTGTTTCTTTAGCCGCCACCCCCCCACCCCCCATCTTGAAAAACTGAAATGAGGTATTGAAAAATATGATGATGATGATGATGATGATAACTATGATGATTACTTTATTTTTTAGTTCATTAAGATATGGTGCTGACGAGACAATCTATTTTGATGTATTATCTATTATATTTATATTATTATTTTGTTTTTTTGAGGGGATGATCTTTTTTGGTATGATTGGGGGGAGTACTTGATTCCTCCATTATATGCCAAGAAACAGACTATTTCAGTAAAAAAATATATGATTAGTGATATAGCCTACGTAGTTTGGAGGAATCAGCAGGCCACCAAGTCGACCACAAAAGACTACCTCCATTACCATTCATCAGGCGAGAGGACAGCCAACCAGGATCTGCTCTTGTGTTTTTGCTGTGTCTAATGGCAGAGGATTGTGAGCAGCGCAAAAAAAAAAAAAAAAAAAATAGACCTTAGCTGACCAATGGATTATCGTTAATGTTCTGTTCACAAAATAACAAGTTTATAATATATAGCTATATAGATATATAAATAGACAGATGCATATATAGATAATTGATAGACATATACTGTATAATTATGTGAAAATAAAATCTAGTAGGGACTTTTAAGTATATATAGGTCGAAAATGAAACGCGTTCTACTATACTACTTCACCCCAAAATTACAACTCAGAAAATATAATAAAAAGTAGTAAGAAATTTCACCTACTATACTGTAAAACAAATGGAATGGATAAGCAAATGTTCTAATTAATCAGAGAGCCAAATAGTGGTCTGAACTGGCATTGTTTTACTACTCTGAACTCGACCTCTATTATTCCTCTGTCTGTCTGTTTGTTTGTTCTTTATCTCTGTGCTCCTTCATCAATCTATTTTTCTATCAGCTGTAGTATCTGTTTATGTTCTATCTATTTATTTCTCCTGTGTGTGTGTGTGTGTGTGTGTGTGTGGTGTTGTGTGTGTGTGTGTGTGTGTGTGTGTGTGTGTGTGTGTGTGTGTGTGTGTGTGTGTGTGTGTGTGTGTGTGTGTGTGTGGTGCGTGTCCGTGTGCGTGTTTGCAAGCATGTGTATCCAAGCATGAGTCTATGCGGGCGTGTCTGCATGAGCCTGCCCACCTACTTCCTTCACTGCTTGCATGCCTGCCTCCCTGTCCGACAACCTGCTCTCACTGCTTGTCTGTCTACCTGCTCATCAACTTGCTTCACTGCTTGCCTGTCTGCTGCTCACCATCTTGCTTCACTGCTTGCCTGTCTGTCTGCTCACCATCTTGCTTCACTGCTTGCCTGTCTGCCAGCTCACCATCTTGCTTCACTGCCTGTCTGCCTGTCTGCCTGCCAGCTTGTCTGCCTCGCTAGCTCTCCCCGTAAAACCCCAACCCTAATGGCCGTCTGACGTGATGTTGTCAGTGGCTCTCTTGATTAATTTTCAGGCAACTTCATCCAAGAAAACATCACGTGGCGGAGGACGAGACACGGTGAGTGATGGATCATATGTGCCTCCATCACCAACACCATTACAGTCCAGTTTATTTTACCTTTTTTTCTTTGTTGTGTGTGTGTGTGTGTGTGTGTGTGTGTGTGTGTGTGTGTGTGTGTGTGTGTGTGTGTGTGTGTGTGTGTGTGTGTGTGTGTGTGTGTGATCTTTTTTTCGGTGAACTGGAGGGCTGCTGATTTCTCCAACCTTTCCACTACAGTTCACAGTTTACAGGAGTAGTTTAGTTTTCTGTAAATTAGAGGGGCTACTGATCCTCCAAGCAGTACCACAAAACAGAACCCCTACTTGCATATAGAAGTACTAGGTAACGAGTGTTTTTTATTGTTTTTCGTGGCACAGTTTTTTGGAGGATTCTGTAGATCTGTAATTCATTCCTAGTAGACTACATACATACATACATACATACATACAACCTCAATCCTTATCTTATACGCTTATTATATCAATTTTTCTCATTTTGGGGTGATAACTTTTTTTGAGAGAAGGAGATTATTTACATATATACAGTACACACACATACGTATAATATCTTTAGTATACATTGAACTGTGAATTTCCGACTATACATTTTGTTAGGCTATACAGTTTCACCCACAAAATAAAATAAACCTTGCGACACATATTTTTTTAAGCGCTCTCTCTCTCTCTCTTTTATTTATTTATTTATTTATTTATTTTTTCCACCAGTATACATTTCCTACGGTGCGAATTTCCGCGTTGCCGTACGAGGTCTGGTTGGTGTATGGTAGCAT
>JAWQEG010007541.1:0-25000 GCA_033782935.1 Petrolisthes cinctipes
GGAAAGCTGTAAGTGAGAGTTACTGTTTTACTACATGTATGTGTATATGTGAAGGAGGGAGGGAGAGAGAGAGAGGAAGGAAGGAGGAGAGGTAAGGAAGGGAAGGAAGGAAAGGAAGGAAGGAGGGAAAAGAGGAAGGGAGGAAGGAATGAAATAAGGAAGAAAGGAAGGAAGAGAGGAAGGGAAGGAAGGGAGGGAGGAAGGAAATAAGGAAGGAATGAGGGGAACGAAGTAGGGAGGGAGGGAAAGAAAGAAGGAAGATAGGAAGCAAGCAAAAATATAGAAAAATCGTCAGAAAGTTAGAAAGGAAATATATTAAGTTAATAAAAATACAAATGAAGCAAAATTGTAATTAGTAAGTTATTAAAGAAGAGAGGAAGCAAACAAAGAAAAGATAAGGATTGAAATATGTAAGCAAAGAAGAAAGGAAGGAAATAAGAGAGAAGAATGGAGAACGACTGAAAAACAAGAGAGAGAGAGAGAGAGAGAGAGAGAGAGAGAGAGAGAGAGAGAGAGAGAGAATCATCACCACTATCTCATTCTCCATCACACCTTACCATCCACTCCACTATTGTTGTCTTTATTACTCATCCTCCTTACCTTTCCTTTTACTACTTATAACCTCCAACCCCCCCCCCCCTCCTCCTCTCCTCCACCCCCCTTCCTCCTCCCCCTCCCCTCCTCCTCCACCCCCTTTCTCCTGAGGGCGGGTACCTGTTACGGGCACTACAAGAGTCACGCCCCTGCCCCCTCTCCCTCCCCCCTCACGCCCTGCCCCCTCTCCCCTCACCCCCCCTCCCCCCTCCCTGCCCCCCTCCTGCCCCCCCTCTCCCTCCCCCCCCCTCTCTCGCCCCTGCCCTCTCTCCCCCCTCTCACGCCCCTGCCCTACCTCTCCCCCCTTGCCCCCTCTCCCTCCCCCTCACGCCCCTGCCCTCTCCCCCCTCTCACGCCCTGCCCTCTCCCCCTGTCACGCCCCTGCCCTACCCTCCTCATTCCCCTGCCCTCTCCCCCAAACCTCCCTCTATTCCCTTTCCTTCATCCTTGCTACCTCTTCTTCTCCTTTCTTTCTCTTTATTCTTGCTACCTCTTCTTCTCCTTTCCTTCCCTTCATCCTTGCTACCTCTTCTTCTCCTTTCCTTTTCTTCATTCCTTCTACCTCTTCTTTTTTCCTTCCCTTCATTCTTGCTACCTCTTCTTCTCCTTTCCTTCCCTTCATTATTGATACCTCTTCTTTCCCTCTTTCCTTACCTGCATTCTTGCTATCTCTTCTTCTCCTTTCCTTCCCTTCATCTATGTTACCTCTTCTCTTCCTCTCCTCCCTCTCTCTCCTTTCATTTTTGCCAATTATCACCTCCTTGCTTACGACCCTTCACTCTTCTCATCCTTCCCTATAGTCCTTGTCCTCTCCCGTTCCCTATCCTTCTTCTCTTACTCCTTTCCTGTTACCCTCACACCTCCTCCTCCTCCTCCTCCTCTACCCTCATTAACGCCTCTCCTACTTCCCTCATCCCTTCTGTGCTACCTCTCCACCTCCACCACTATCCTTCTCCTCATTGTCTTCTCCTATATAGTGCCCATCTCATCAACCCTCTTCCCCCCCCTCCTCTTTACCTTCTCCCTTACCTTACCTTCCTCCTTACCTTCTTCCCTTTCTCTTGCCGTCTGTGCCAACCAACCAACCCTCCTTCTGTATACCTACCTACCTACCTACCTACCTACTACCTATCTGTCTGCACCCCTTTCCCTAGCCCTTCCCATTTACCATTTCCTCGCCCTTCGACCCCTTCCTCTTTCACTACGTTTTCCCCCCTTCTCCTGCTCCTTCTTCTTTTTCTCTCTGCTTCCATTGTTCCTATCCCCTACTCTTCCCTCCTTCGTCACTTAAGGGGAGAGTATACTTTTGGTACATTTGAGTGCCTTGATTCCTCCAAAAGTATGCCAGGAAACAGGACCAGATTAACAAATATAATGGTGTCCTGTTGCTGGGAATAGTTTGGAGGAATCATTATCTCCAAAAATGTCAATACTATGCCCTCCCCTTAACCTTCTCTTCTCCTACCCGTGCCCTTGTGCCATTTTCATCTCATCGAACCAAATTTCCACTTCTTATACTTCTTGTCCAAAATCTACTTTCCACCTAATAGTTGAGACCTTTAATAATTTTCTTTTCTACCATTTCAGTGTGTCTCTTTTACCTATTTTTTCCTCTCATCTTCCTTCCCTCCACCTTGTACCTAGTTTTTCCTCTCGTCTTCCTTCCCTCCACCTTGTACCTAGTTTTTCCTCTTGTCTTCCTTCCCTCCACCTTGTACCTAGTTTTCCTCTCGTCTTCCTTCCCTCCACCTTGTACCTAGTTTTTCCTCTCGTCTTCCTTCCCTCCACCTTGTACCTAGTTTTTCCTCTCGTCTTCCTTCCCTCCACCTTTTACCTAGTTTTCCTCTTGTCTTCCTTCCCTCCACCTTTTACCTAGTTTTTCCTCTCGTCTTACTTCCCTCCACCTTTGTCTTCCCTTCCCCCCGACTGCCCTTCCCTTCCCTATATCTACTCACCTCTGACCCCCAGCCATCTGACCTTGCCGTTCTATTCTCTAATTCACCGACTGAGGGTATGAAGAGAAAGGAATGGAATGGGATGAGGTGCCACATTCTACCAAATACAATACTGTAGTACACTTTCCCCTGAGTGAGATGCAAGTATAGCAGAATCACACCTCCTTTCATTATATTATTAGTAAGTGGAGTAGTGTATTCAAAGAGTATATACGTGTTCTAATACTGTGTCTTTCATTAGTTAAAAGGGGAGAATTTTTTTTTTTTTTTTTTTTTTTTTTTTTTTTTTTTTTTTTTAAATTTGGAGGCTTCTGATTCCTTCTAAATAATATCACGAAACATATTCCTCATTTGTAACATTTGAGGTGAATTTTGTTTCCTGAAATATTTTAGAGGAATCATTAGCCCTTCAATAATTTCCCCCACCCAAAAAAAAAAGAGGTTCTAGTCTTAATTAACAGTGGTGCCCTTAGGTCCTTAAACCCTTGATACTCTTCTCTAAGGTTCTGGTGTCCCGCCCTTGTGCAGGTGTGAGGGTGGAGTGTCTGGGTGATGGAAGGAGAGAGGAGGCAGGGAAGAAGGTAGGGAGGGAGGGAGGGAGGGAGGTAGGGTGGAGGGTTTAAAAAGTGAGTGAGAGGGAGGACATGAGGGAGTTAGTGAGAGGGAGGAGCAGGAGGGTTTAAAAAGTGAGAGGGAGGACATGAGGGAGATAGTGAGAGGGAGGAACAGGAGGGAGGGTGGAGGATTTAAAAAGTGAGAGGTGGGAGCAGTAGGGAGGTAGTGATAGGGAGGAACAGGAGGGAGGGAGGGTGCAGGGTTTAAAAAGTGAGTGAGAGGGAGGACATGAGGGAGCTAGTGAGAGGGAGGGTGGAGGGTTTAAAAAGTGAGAGGGAGGAGCAGAAGGGAGGGAGGGTGCAGGGTTTAAGAAGTGAGAGGGAGGAACAGAAGGGAGGGTGCAGGGTTTAAAAAGTGAGAGGGAGGAACAGGAGGGAGGGTGCAGGGTCTAAAAAGAAGAGAGGGAGGAGCAAGGAGGAAGCTGAAACGGGAAAGAGTGAAAGGGAAAGGAAACGAACAGGGTGGAGAACAACAAATGAAGGTGCAGCCATGGAGACGAAAGGCAGAAAACGGATGTAGAAGAAAACAAACAGAGGAAAGAGTGACGAAGAAATGGAAAGTGAGAGAAAGGGTAAGAGAGGATCAATAAATTAGGGAAGAGAGATGAAGTTGGGGGTTTGCAACGTGGAAGAGGGGAAAGGGGGACAGTGATAAAGGAGTAAGAGAGAGAGAGAGAGAGAGAGAGAGAGAGAGAGAGAGAGAGAGAGAGAGAGAGAGAGGAAAGTGGGTGAAAGAGTAAGAGATGTTCAATAAATTAGGAAAGAGAGATGTAGTGGGGGCTTTACAACTTGAGAGAGAGAGAGAGAGAGAGAGAGAGAGAGAGAGAGAGAGAGAGAGAGAGAGAGAGAGAGAGAGAGAGAGAGAGAGAGAGAGAGAGAGAGAGAGAGAGAGAGAGAGAGAGAGAGAGAGAGAGAGAGAGAGAGAGAGAGAGAGAGAGAGAGAGAGAGAGAGAGAGAGAGAGAGAGAGAGAGAGAATAAAAATGGACTGGAGGTCTTAAAAAGGAAGGCGAAAATGTAAATATGTGAGATAAAAGTGAAGCCAAATTAGAGTGAGTGGGATGGGCGTGAGGAGCTGCATGAATGGGCGTGAGGGCGGACGGATTTGGTTGGTGGTTGGGTGGGTGGGTGTAATTAGTGGTGTGAGGGTGGTGTGGGCGGTGTAAGGAAGGGTGTAGAGGGCAGGAAAGGGTGCAAGTAGGCGTGTTTGGTATAAGGGGGTGATGTGGGCGGTATAAGGGTGATGTGGGTGGTATAAGGGTGATGTGGGTGGTATAAGGGTGACGTGAGCGGTATAAGGGTGTGATGTGGGTGGTATAAGGGAAGATGTGGGCGGTATAAGGGTAATATGGGTGGTATAAGGGTGATGTGGGTGGTATAAGGGGGTGATGTGGGTGGTATAAGGGTGACACAGGCAATATACTATAAGGGTGATGATGGTGGGAGATACTCAAGCGTGATAATAAGGGGGAGAGTGTATGTATGAGGGCTATACAGGATAAGGTGAGGTTCTGAGGCTTAGTGTATGAGGGCTATAAGGGAGAGGATGAGGGGTGATGAGGGTTATAAGGGAGAGGATGAGGGGTGATGAGGGTTAGTGTATGAGGGTTATAAGGGAGAGGATGAGGGCTGATGAGGGGTAGAGTATGAGGGGTATAATGGAGAGAGTGAGGGCTGATGAGGGGTAGAGTATGAGGGTTATAAGGGAGAGGATGAGGGGTGATGAGGGGTAGAGTATGAGGGTTATAAGGGAGAGGGAGAGGGCTGATGAGGGGGTAGAGTATGAGGGTTATAAGGGAGAGGATGAAGGGTGATGAGGGTTAGTGTATGAGGGGTATAAGGGAGAGTGTGAGGGCTGATGAGGGAGAGAGTGAGGGCTGATGAGGGTAAGTGTGTGTATGAGGGCTATAAGGAAGAGTATGAGGTCTATAAGGGTGAGGATGAGGACTGAAGGTTAGTGTATCAGGAATATAAGGAAGAGGGTAAGGGCTGATGAGGGTAAGTGTGTGTATGAGGGGCGAGGAAGGGCGTGGCAGCAAGGGCAGTAATAACGCCTTCCTCAGATAAGCAGAAGCAGACCAGAGGCTTATTATGTACACCCACCCTCTTCCTCCTTCACCCCTTCTCCCTACTACCCCCCTACACCCCACGTCCCTTCCCTCACCCTCACACCCGCAGGCAAGGGCGGGCACTGCTCACGGGGAAGGGAAGGGAAGGAGGGGAGGGAGAGGAAGGAAGGGAGAGGCCATCAAAATGTAAGGGAAGGGGGGAATGAGTATGGCAGGGAGGTAAGGATAATGAAAGATAGGGATAGGGATGTTCGTCCAGTTTAGTCTTGACGTAAAAATATCAGAGGGAGGTGAAGTTTTAGACAACAGGCAAAGCAGAGAGATATATAAGTAGACAATGACAAATATAGTGTGAGGAAGAGTGTGTACAGGGTGAGATGGGAAAGGGAAAGTAAGTCTGGAAAGAAATGAAAATGGTGTTGGATGGAAGAGATGGAAGTCAGGGAAGGAACGAAGATGATAATAATGATGGGATTGGATGGTAGGTGAGGGGGTGGAAATGGTTAGGGAGGGGACAGGAAGGGATGAGATGGTATACACAAGAAATGGAATGAAAGTGTGAGAGAGAGAGAGAGAGAGAGAGAGAGAGAGAGAGAGAGAGAGAGAGAGAGAGAAGAGAGAGAGAGAGAGAGAGAGAGAGAGAGAGAGAGAGAGAGAAGAGAAGAGAGAGAGAGAGAGAGAGAGAGAGAGAGAGAGAGAGAGAGAGAGAGAGAGAGAGAGAGAGAGAGAGAGAGAGAGATGAGAGAGAGAGAGAGAGAGAGAGAGAGAGAGAGAGAGAGAGAGAGAGAGAACGATAAGTAATGGGAGGGTGTAACCAGGTAATGAGGTAGACAGGTGGAGGTAAGGAGGTAAAGAGACAGACAAGAAAACAGACATAGAGAAACAGAGAAGGGACAAGTGTATGAACGGAAAACAGGTGTGCAGAGACAGAGGAAAGACACGTGCAAGAGAGGAGAACAGGTGTGCAGAGAAACAGGTACTACACAAGGACAACACAGGTATGAGTGAGAGTCCCCATCTACACGAGACAATAACAAACTGATGGAGACACACACACACACAGAGAGGAAAACAAAACACAGGTATATATGGGTCGAAGAAAAAAATATATAGAAAGACTGCAAAGAGAGAGGGCGAGTAAAAGGAATATGGGTGGAGGACAGACAGCCAGGTAGAAACAATAACACAGAGAGAGAAGAAAACAAAACACAGGTATATATGGGTCGAAGAAAAAATAAAATAAAAAGGAAGACTGAAAAAAGAGAGGGAGAGTAATAAAAGGTATAAGGGTGGGGAGGACAGACAGCCAGGTAGAAAGAATAACACCCAGAGAGAGAGGAAAACAAAACACAGGTATATATGGGTCGAAGAAAAAATAAAATAAAAAGGAAGACTGAAAAAAGAGAGGGAGAGTAATAAAAGGTATAAGGGTGGAGGATAGACAGCCAGGTAGAAAGAATAACACCCAGAGAGAGAGGAAAACAAAACACAGGTATATATGGGTCGAAGAAAAAATAAAATAAAAAGGAAGACTGAAAAAAGAGAGGGAGAGTAATAAAAGGAATAAGGGTGGAGGACAGCCAGGTAGAAACAATAACACAGAGAGAGAGGAAAACAAAACACAGGTATATATGGGTCGAAGAAAAAATAAAATAAAAAGGAAGACTGAAAAAGAGAGGGAGAGTAATAAAAGGAATAAGGGTGGAGGACAGACAGCCAGGTAGAAAGAATAGAGGAAGGAGGCAGGAACAACACAGGTAGGTAGGTAGGTAGTAGGTAGGTATAGGCTATAGGGGTGGAGGAGGGAGCTACACACGTAAGGTCAGGTAGGATGTAAAAGGATGATGAATGTATCCTGTGAGTACCGGACTACAAACTGGGGCTACAACTTCCCCGCCTGCAAATTAAGCCCTTTTGTGGAGCTCTGTCTTAATGAGCCCCGTGTAGCCAATAAGCATAAATCTATATTAACCCTTACTCACGCAACAACGCCGACTCACATGAACGTTTTTTTTTTTTTTTTTTTTTTTTTTTTTTTTTTCGTACCGTATAATATATTCCGTGTTTCACTATTCCAGCCCTGGGTATTTTTTCAAGTTTCATAACCACATAAATTGTCTATAAGGACCATTGGGGTGTTCTATCATTTCAGTCTATATGAGCACTTCTTATACGTAACTGTTGATAAATTAAATTAAAGTTATCTATGTATAAGTGAGTCAACCGAGAGTGAATTAAATAGCTAACAGTGAAATAACTATGACTTTGTAAACAGCGGTAATGTAAAAGAAAATTGATATAAAGTGTCTTGCGTTATACAAAGACTATAATTATACATTCGTTGAAAAAATTACAGTATTTCAGTAGTCTTAAATAATGAGCTAGTGATGAAACAATAAATTTGCTTGATTACAGAAAGCAAGTTACTTTTATTTCACGAATATTTCATTTGTACCTTCTACAGATTCAGGACACATTACATAGCAGGAGTGAGAACTGAATATATCCATCCATCCATCTCTCTTGACCCTGAAGAGACTAATATGAAATCCTCTGCAGAAATTTCAGGCCTTCCTCGTGGATATAGGTTAGTTAATATATATCCAGGGGTAACATGTTGAATTTCTACTGTTCTTCACTAAAACTGTTCATCTCGCAACAAAATAAAATACTAATACTGATTCTCTTACACCTATCAATCATACCTTTCACTACATCTCAATAGTTCTCTTAATTTAACACTATGTACTTAAAACAAAAAATACTAGTACACTCCTCACTGTCTTTCACTCCTATAATTCCAGGCCAGGTACTGAAACACTGCCAAATTATCCCAGAGACGAGCCACGCCAAAAATGTTGCATATGGATCTGGGGCAAAGAGTGGAAAGTGAATGTCTGCTGTCCAACTTTCCATACTTACCAAAACCATATACATACATACATACATACATACGAAATAATATACCCTACCTACCCTGGGCCATTACAACTCACGTTTCCATATAAGGGAGGGGCGTGAAAATATTGTAAAACTACAGAATATTATAATTTATTCCACTATACAAGAAAAATATCATAATCTTATAATATGACAAACGCATTCAGGAAAATAGAGGCTACAACATCACCGATAGAATACATAAAAAGTATCATAATCTTATATATAGCAAACGCAGTCAGGAAAAAAAATAGAGGCTACAACATCACCGATAGAATACATAAAAAGTATCATAATCTTATATATAGAAAACGCAGTCAAGAAAAAAAATAGAGGGTACAACATCACCGAGAAATAACATAATTTAGTTAGGGCCCTCAGAACCCCAAAAGGTAGCCCAAACCTCTACTACCACCGCGAAATAAATACATTAATAGACTCATTGTTAGTCATATGATTACGAAGCCCAACCCTTTTCAGGATTCGCCATAAACTGAAAAATAAATGATGAGGGCCAGGGGAGGGAGGGGGGGGCGGATGGAGGGAGGTACAGAGTGAGTCAGGTATACCTACTAATCTAATGTATAATATAAGCAGTGAAACAATGAAGGATACCAAACATAGGCATCAAATGGGCGGCGGTGGGTATATGGGTAGCAGACCGTCAGCCAACACAAGGGAGGAGTAGATGTATGAGATTGGGTAAGTCGAGAGGATGGGGGGAGGATTTGGAAGCGTGGACAAAATAAGTATAGGAAGATAGAAAAGGAAGAAAAGCGGCTGTTGGGGAAGGGAAAGCTATAGTCGAAGTACGGTACTGAAAAAGGAGAATGAATTGGGAAGTGGACTGTGGTAGAGGCCAAGAGGAAAATAAGGAAAATAAGAAAAATTAAGAAGGAATTTGAGGGAGTGACAAGAACAGGTGCTAATGCATAGACAGAAAAAAAAAATAACTTGCAAAGACGGGTGCAAGAGCAACTGCAACGACAAAAATAAAACACGTAGAGTGACGGTAAAGACAGGATGAATGTGGTAGGGAAAGGGTCGAGGTACAGAATGTGTGACAATATAAGCAGAGGTGAAGGCTGAGTGGGACATTAGCAGGAAGGAGTGGGGGCGGTATGTCTAGTAGAAAGGAAAGCGAAGGGAGTAATTACCAGAGAAAGTGAAGTGTCTGGGCAAGAGAAAGGAAAGCATTAAGGGGGAAGTTTTGTGTTGTTAAATCTGGAGCAAACGAATCCTCCAAACTATTCCAAGCAACAAAACACTATTATTTTTGCTCTTCTGGTCCTGTTTCCTAGCATACTTTGGAGGAATCAAGGCACTCCAATATACCAAAAAAGAATTATCACCCTAAGGGTATGAACAAGAACAGGAGCACAAGAGTTGGTGGGTGGTATAATTAATATATTTAGGGGGTCTAATATTTTTGTGTAGGGGAATTGTGGGGGGCTACCGGTCTTCCAAACTATGCTACAAAACAGATCAGCCACTCGTATACTGAGGCACTAATCTGTTTCCATGACTAGCTTGGTGGAATCAGAAACCCTCTCTAATTTTCATAGGTGGGGCCCGAGTCTTGGGTGGTATACGGTAGCTGCTTTGGAAGGGCCAGCAGATGGGGGCACTCCTGGGTAGGCGGCATGGCATTATGGAAAACTATAGGGAAGGTATAATGCCCAAACATGGAGACAACACCACAAACCCAAAAATGAGGCACAACATCTGTTCATTCTCACTGGTAGTAAAAATAAAGACGAGTTTAAAACCACCTATACCTAAGTTAACCGAACTTGTCATTAATCCAAATTATATCAACTTAACCAACTTAATTAATCCATTCTTATCAAACAATTAATTGATCGTGGTCCTAAAGTTGCATTATAAAGTTAACATAATATTATGCTGAATTTCACGAAGCTAATAAATCCAAATTGCAACAGAGTTCTGACCCCGATGAAAATGTACCTCGACTTCGCCTAAAGTCAGTAACTTCGAATCAAACCTACCGATAATAACTAAGTAACACAAGTAACACAAAGTAACCTACATACCACAGCTATTATGACAACCATCTGATTCCCCTCCTTCTTAAGGTGGTGATTCTTTTTTGGTATATTGGAGTGCCTTGATTCCTCCAAAGTATGCCAGGAAACAGGACAAAATAAACAAAAATAATGGTGTTCTGTTGCTTAGAATAGTTTGGAGGATTCAGTTGCTCCTGATTTACCAACATAAAACTTCCCCCTTAACACTTATTTACACCCATGCCTCTTGCTGCACTTTGAATAGCGAGTAGCTGCTTTAATATTGGTAATAATGTGTGTTTGATATCAATGGAGATTCCTTACTTGGAGGAATACCTAATTAATGTACAGTCTAAGGAACAATCTCTGTTTTGTACCTAAATTATGGTTTCTTTACAGACGAGGGTAAAATAATATTCACTGACAGTTGCTGCCTTCAATGATTGTGTCTAAAATAAATAATAACCTCTGCTTGTACCTGCTTCTGTTTATACCCACATACATCACAGCATTTTTCATATAAGTGAGGGAAAAAAAAAATTACCTAGGACCTCGATGGGGAGATGGTAGAAAACTTTTCACAGATCCGTTAAAAAAAAAAAAAAAAAAAAAAAAAAAAAAAAAAAAAAACGATTGATTGTGTAGATTAAATTTCGTTCCTGACAACTGTATATTCATTAACTCTTACTGGGTACAAGTATACTTCATGGCAGGTACTGATTGGGTCACGCACTACAAGGATGATACTCAGGAGGCATTTGCTAAGTATACAACCTATCAACCACAGCTTACCTCCCCCACCAGCACGATAATACCTTTAGTTCATGAATCGAGGTGGTTATAGTGGAAGGGGATTACCAGTCTTGTAAGCCCACTAAGGTTTGTCATGGATTATTAAAGTGTCGGACGAACATATTTATTTTGAAGGACATTCCCAACCCTCTCTTCATAAAAGTATCAAGATCCAGGAGTTTGATTGGTGTGGAAATGTCCGAGTTACTGACAGACACATTAATGAATATGCAGGTGATTTGGTAAGAATTATATGTAAGAGACGGAATGTACAGTCATGGTCAATAGTCCTGCAACACCTTCCAATGAGATGGCTTCGAAAAATGATCCGAAACTACAGCTGGTGGTCTCTGCAATACTGGTTCATAAGATTCACTCAAATGGCTCACTTTTATTCACCAGGTTTGCAGGACATTTGACCATGACGTTTACCACACACCTCACCTGGATTTCAGATACAACGTGCTTGAAACATCTACATTTCTATACACTCATACTGGTGAGGCTCTTCATCGAGACAAAATATTAATGATAACAGTGACGAGTGTGATAATCGTAGAAGCAGAAACATGCGAAATAATTGGCAATTCGATTATGTTTGCCATAAGGTAAGAGAAAGTAAAAACTACAGCCTTGTAGTCGTGATAACAATAATTATAACGATGTATTTGATATTAATGATAAAGATAATCGCTATTATTAATAAGGTGATGACAATAACATCACAATAACATAACGAGCATAAAAATGGCAATAATGATAGACATACGATATTCTCACACGAAAAAAAAAAAAAAAAAAAATAGTAACAACCAAATAATGAACAAGCAAAATTATGTGGTGACAGTAATAAAGCCACAATGTCACTGCAACAGGAAAGGCTGCAACAATATATCACAGCTGAGTTAACACAACAAAATTACATCATCATCATCATCATCATCATCACTAACCCTGCGGCCACCTGTCAGTCACACACAACACGTCCACACACACAAACCAACTCGTATTTATTAACACTCAATCCCTTCTCTACATTCTAGTTTACCACTTAATCCTGATCTTCAATCTTTTTGCTCGACTCACCTGGAATGCAAACTTGATACCGTGCCTGGTTACGTAGATGTTTGTTGATATACGAGAGGTAATGATGACACACACACACAAGCACACGTGTCAGGGTGTCAGTCAGGGAGGAGAGGGAGTGAGGGGTGGAGGATGAGGGAGTGAGGGGTGGAGGATGAGGGAGTGAGGGGTGGAGGATGAGGGAGTGAGGGGTGGAGGATGAGGGAGTGAGGGGGGGTGGATGAGGGAGTGAGGGGGGGTGGAGGATGAGGGAGTGAGGGGGGGTGGAGGATGAGGGAGTGAGGGGGGGGGTGGAGGATGAGGGATATGATAAGCTCCACCCACTTCCTTCTTGATTGGTCGGCTATTATTTAATATCTCATTAAAACATTAAGATGATTTTGTCTAATAATCCACACACGGTATTTAAATTTCATTATCAATATACACTCAAGTAATATCAATGTATTATAGATAACACAAATAAGAGGAACTTCAACAACAACAACAACAACAACACAAATAAGATAACAACAACTCAGATTAGTGAGATAAAAATGTCTATCAAATCAAAGCCTGGGAAAAGTGTTATAAGGAGCAGGGAACATTAATTTGTAGCCAAGAGAACAATCAGGTTTTTATTTTATATATTATGTCCATATTTTTTTTTTTTTTTCACATATTAAATGGGGGAATTTCAGTAGCACCTCCTTCATCACATCCCCACCCCTTCCTCCATCACATCGCCACCCCTTCCTCCATCACATTCCCACCCCTTCCTCCATCACATCCCCACCCCTTCCTCCATCACATCCCCACCCCTTCCTCCATCACATCCCCACCTCTTCCTCCATCACATCCCCACCCATTCCTCCATCACATCCCCACCCCTTCCTCCATTCCATCCCCACCCCTTCCTCCATTCCATCCCCACCCCTTCCTCCATTCCATCCCCACCCCTTCCTCCATTCCATCCCCACCCCTTCCCCCATCACATTCCCACCCCTTCCTCCATCACATCCCCACCCTTTCCTCCATCACATTCCTACCCCTTCCTCCATCACATCCCCACCCCTTCCTCCATCACATTCCCACCCCTTCCTCCATCACATCCCCACCCTTTCCTCCATCACATCCCAGTCCCTTCCCCATCACATCCCAGTTCCTTCTCCATACATACCATATTATACAGCATACTAACTCCACCTCCATCACACACACTCCTTCCTCTATCACTTTTATCACACTTCCTATTTCTCTATCACCTTCGTCGTCACACTTCCTATTCCTCTATATCACATCCCAACACTCCCTCAACTATCATTGTGTCCAGCCCCATTCATCCCCACCACACTCCTCTCCCTCTCCCTCCCAACCAAACCTCCTCCATCACACTCCCTCCCTTCCCTCTCCACCACCCAGTCTCTCTCTCTCTCTCTCTCTCTCTCTCTCTCTCTCTCTCTCTCTCTCTCTCTCTCTCTCTCCTTTTAACTTCATCATTCTCTTCCCTCTCCACCACATTCTTCTCTCCTCGGTACCGTACTTCACCTCACTCACTCCCTGTCCACCATCTTTCCAGTCTCTCCTCCCTCCCTACACTAATAAGGCCTCCCTCCCCTCCACCTCTACACATACACCCATACACACACCCATACACACACACACACATTAGAGACGGCACTCCATCACTACCAATGTTGACCCCCACTTACCGTCACGATCAACACAACACACACACACACACACACACACACTTGTAGACTTATCAAACAAGCGTGTGTACACTCAATATAGCACTCACTCACATACATGACATTTACAAGGGCGTACGTACAGACCTGACGAGTACACACACACACACACACACACAGCCTTCATCACAACACAAACACACTGACATTCTACATACCAACTGGCAATAATATACATTCCTGACATCTTCCCTCGACGCGGTACTCACCTGTAAAAAAGATAAAACACACATAAATATTTACATAATCGATACTTTTGTTTATAGCATATGATAAATTCAGGTTTCATAATTGATACCGGTGTCGGAGATACGTAACAATATAAAAAATAAATAATTGGTAATAAAATAAGACAGTGTTTTTTAAGATCCGATTTTGGGCAAACTGTAGCAGGTACAGTCATGGTCAAAAGTCCTGCAACCTTGTGAATAAAAACGAGCCACTTGATTGAATTTTATGAACCAATATTGCAGAGACCAACAGTTATAGTTTCAGATCATTTTTCGAAGCCATCTCATTGGAAAGTGTTGCAGGACTATTGACCATGACTGTACCAACGAGGATGTTTCGCTTCGTTTAGTGAGTGACCTTATGATCAGCGACTGAAACTTAATTAATTTTACAAGTTAACAAACGCGTCATTCCTATGTAGTGTATGAGTCGGTGGGGCAACCTTCCAAGAACAGTCGGATATATTATTATTATTATTGTACACTCACGGTCAGAAATTGTGTCCCGATCCCCTGGCAAGATGAATAGCAAACAGCCTAGCTTTGAAGGTTCGAACAACGGTGTGTCTCCTACAACACACAGTAGTTTGAATCATTAAAGCTCGGCTAGTTGTGATTCATCGTGCCAAGGGATCAGGACACTATTTCTGACCGCGAGTGTACCTAACCAGCCAGCGTAACTCACTTCACTCCATACATCTTCCCTAATTACTTAAGAATCTTACCAGGATATTACCTTTTTAAACATTTGCTGACCGTCCTCACAGTAGTTTCTCTGCATTAGGTAGAATGTTATATTAATGTTGGCTGTGATAATTATAGGGAACCAAGTGTGTCAGTGACTCTCATGTGGTGTCAGGTGGTGCCCAATTAGCGTTCATGTTATTATTTTTTTTTTTTCTACATACTATAGCAATACATTAAATAATTAAGTTATAAATAATTTTATAAATAGTATTACTTTCACAAATGTACCAATTCCAATGCATATATGATTTTTTTTTCTTACTTCTATTTTGACGATAAAAATGTGCAACTTTTATTTTGTGCACAAACAAGAGCAACTTCCTTATTAGCCTTAATATCACTCTTCCTCCCTCACCTCTGACTGAACTGCTAGAGTGGGAGAGAGAAGGGAAGAGGGGTAAGAAGAATGGGGAGAGAGGGAAGAGGAGAGTGAGGAAGGGAGGAGGGAGGGAAGAGGGGCATGAGGTAGATGGGAGAGAATGGGGAAGGGAGGAGAGAGAGGAAAGAGGGGCATGAAGAAAGGGGAAAGAGAGGGAAGAGGAAGGAGGGAAAAAGAGGGAAGAGGAGTATGAGGAAAGGGGGAGAGGGAGGAGGGGTATGAAGAAAGGGGGAAGAGAGGAAAGAGAGGGAAGAGGGGCATGAGTAAGAGGTACAAAGGGGGAACGGAATGAGAGGCAGGAAGGGGAAAAGGAGTGTGAAAGAGGAAAGGGTGCCAAGAGGGACAGGACACGTGATGGGAGTGAGTACCCTGGAGATCATTATGACATTGTGATGGGCAACTGATTCATCTTTATTAAAATATGAAATTGGTTTGATGTGGGAAAAAAAAATTACAGCTAATAATTGTTATCTCACCACGAACTCAACAAAGATATAGATAAATAATAATGAACAGGTCTTTGACAAATATAGACATAAAATACTGTAATTATAACACTGATATTGATATATTTCTGTTCGAGTTATCAAAATACAGAAAATACAGACTTTGAGAGATTAAAAGAAATTATACTTAATGCACTGATATTAAGAAATGAAAATAATTCTTAGCTCAATTTTAGTGAGATTAAAGGATAAAAGACAGATGTTTTATATTACTGATATGTTTATAAAACCCTTCAAGTAAAGATAAAATACACAAACTTATAATAAAAAATAACTGGTCTTAAAAAAAAAATCTGCTTCTCTAAAACCTTGAAACAAGACTTTAGGTGGCGAGTATCAACCTAAACACAAGTTGTAAACACCACGACGTTAAAAACATCACCTCCTGCAGTCACAAACCAGGCCAATCTGGAGTCCACGTTGCTCCACAAACTCAACTATAAAACACTTCCCCAAGTCTCATACCTGGGGGGGATTCTGTTTACTAGCACGGTGTGGAGGAATCAATAGCCCTCCAATACCCAGAGAGACATAAAACGATCCAATCCCTTAACACGTATGTACTTAGCGACGACAACAACAACAACCAATTAAAATCAACACTAACCAATGACACGCGATTGGACGGTCCTTAGGTGACCAGCCAATCGATAACTACTTCATCACTTCTGGCCAAAAGCTTCCCCTCAGAGTGATTAGTCAATGGGTAATTAGGGTGACACCTGAAAAAAAATTACTCTGGTATTAGTTATGAGTTTAATAAGGGAAGTGGAAATGAATCATGCCTTCGTTAAAGCTTTGAGTGACGAAGCTTTTATCGGGTGACGGGTGAAAGATGAGGTGCAAAGGGGAGGAAAGGGGTGTGAGGGGGAAAAGGGGTGTGAGGAAAGGGGACGAAAGGAGGAAAAGGTACGAAATGAGGAAAGGGGTGTGAGGGAGGAAAGGGGTGTGAGGGAGGAAATGGTTAGAGGGAGGAAAGGGGACGAAGGGGGGAAAAGAGGTGTGAGGTAGGAAAGGGTACGAAAGGAGGAAAAGGAGTGTGAGGTAGGAAAGGGTACGAAAGGGGAAAAGGGGTGTGAGGTAGGAAAGGGTACGAAATGAGGAAAAGAAGTGTGAGGGAAGGAGTGTAAAGAAGAAAGGGGAGAGAGGTGTGAGGAAGGAAGGATTATGAGGGGAATGGGTACGAAAGGAGGAAAAAAGTGTGAGGGAAGGAGTGTTAAGGGGAAAGGGGAAAGGGGTGTGAGTCAAGGAGTGTAAAGAAGGAAGGAAGGGCTATGAGGGAGGGAGAAAGGGATGTAAAAGGGGAAAGGAATACAAAGGCTGACAAGACACGTGGTGGGAATAACAACATGGCTGGAATAACACTGGTGGATGTAACATTGTAACACTGATAAGATGGAATGGTGTTTAAGTGGACAGTGCACTTTTGGTAAATCTGGAGCAACTGATTCCTGCAGATTATTCCAAGCAACAGACCACCATTATTTTTGTTAATATGATCCTGTTTTCTGGCATACTTTGGAGGAATCAAGACCCTCCAATGTACCAGAAGATGGAGGTAACACGTGGTAGAGTAGGGCTGGTGGTAGGGGTGGAGGGAATAACACATGCTGGGGTAACACGTGTAATGCATAACACGTGGTGGTTGAGGGTTCAATTGACAGGTAATGGCAACCAATCCTATAGCACGTGCAAGTGTCATTATCAGAACAGTTTATGTGGAGAATTAATAGACGGCAATAAATTATTGTATACGTGGGTGTCTGAATATATATTGATGAATATGGACACACAGAAACAGAGCAGATTTATTGTGTGTGTGTGTGTGTGTGTGTGTGTGTGTGTGTGTGTGTGTGTGTGTGTGTGTGTGTGTGTGTGTGTGTGTGTGTGTGTGTGTGTGTGTGTGTGTGTGTGTGTGTGTGTGTAAATCAGTCTAAGTCTCTAAGAACAGCAGCTCGCGTCATCAAATTTGCATATTATAGTAAGATATTTTCCTCCATATGCTTAACGTTTGAAGCTCGTCGATAGGTAAACTTTTGCTACAGTCGTCAAGTAAACAATTCGACTTAAGTATAATTATGATAAGGCAATTTTCGGTAACATCAAAGGTGGATTGAACTGAATGCAAAGGTGGATTAAATTGAATTACAAATAGCACACATTATAGTACCATGTTGCACCAAAATAAACAACCGTGAACTTGACCCTGAATGATTAGAAGGTCAGGGTCACAGATGAGAGCACGTCCTCACAGTGTATATCATTCAGTGTAATTGTGTCGAGATAAAAACAAACACCACATGCAGGTCTCTTGGTGGTGTTCAGTCTGAGTTCTAAGCTGGGCAGTGTGTTTCATCTCGTGGACAGCTAAATAGTTGGTTATTCTCTCAACACATAAAAAGCAAAGTAGGATTAATTAAATATATATAGTTGGTTATTCTCTCAACACATAAAAAGCAAAGTAGGATTAATTAAATATATATAGTTGGTTATTCTCTCAACACATAAAAAGCAAAGTAGGATTAATGAAATATATATATTATTCAGATTTATGTTGTTTTGTTTCTTGAGATGTGAGTAAAAAATTGATGTGAGTAAAATTGATTCTCTCGTACTTTTTGAGAAGGATCTGTTAATTGTGTAAAAATGAACTTGTAATGAAGTCCATGTTGCTATTTTAAATTGTATATAATGATGGTATATTTTTAATAAATCTGAAAGCATTGTTCAGCAGATTCACGTCAAGTTCGTGACATACTTATCATAATATCTCCCCTGGGGGTAAAGATGGAGATGTTAAACTACTTGGTATACTACTTGGGGGAAATTCATATAAGGAATAGACACATATAAAGAAAATATGAAACAGACAGATAATTATGAACACCAAGTCAGATAAAATATTACATGAAATAAATAAGTGAAGAGTAAAGGAAGCATCACTTGGAGGAAACCCCGAATTGAGAATTGTAAATCAGGTAATGATGTACTAGTGAATATAAAACCTAACCAGGATATTCCTTAAGAGCCGCCTTCCCAGTCACCAACATTACCAGTGCAATTGCAACAGTCACTTCCGTTGCCAAACTCACTGCACCTATTATCAATATAGGAAAATCGTGCTGTGTTTTTTTTTTTTTTTTTTTTTTTTTCTGTCCCGAGGCAAAAGGAAACCACTCCTTCCATTTACTGTAACACAATCATCTATAAATCTTGTAAGTCAACTACAGGGCTGGTGATGCATGGTAAATTGGAAGTGAAGAGTAAATCTGCGTGTTTGTATTCACTATGCTAAAGGGAGTAGTAGTAAAATGTTGGTAAATCTGGAGCAACGAAGTCCTCCAAACTATTCCAGGCAACAGGACACCAGTATTTTTGTTTTATCCGGTCCTGTTTCCTGTATACTTTGGGGGAATCAAGGCGCTCCAATGTATGTACCAAATGTATACTCTCCCCTTAAAATACAGAAATTCAACTGTGTATACGTAGTCACATCTGCATGACAGGTTTACCATACCAGAGTTTCTATCAAGGTGAATGAGACGTGTAGTACCTTTTGTGTGAGACTGTACTTGCATTTTACCAGCACACAAGATATTCATTCATTGTGGGATATATTGCCTCGGCTTGACAACAACAGTTCAATTTCAATCTTGCGTGTATAGTTTGAGCCAGAGGATGGTGTAATAGGATAGTTGACGGGAACACTTTTTATATGCAATCAACTTCTTATCATGATTGAATGAATTGCAGAAACTTTACAATTAGGATAAAACCTGGGTCACATTATGCCCATATTATTCAACAGAGGTTATGCTATTAACTGCAAATTTATGTGATATATTACCAAAGATTTTTATTTCTCTTCCAGTATATCACCGACATAACACTACACTTGAAGACTCTCAATTAGTCACTGTACTTAGGGTTGAAATGATCTCCTTTTTGAAGTCTGTTTTGGGGTTAGAGACCAAACAAACCCACTGGTATATCATTTAGGATGAGGAATGTGTGAGGGTGAAAATTCTACTTGCTTACAGTAATTGGCAGAAGATGAAAGGGGTGATAGTGTAAGTCAGAGAGAGAACATAAACTATCTGAAGAGAGACGAGCTGACAGGGAAGGAAAACCAAGGAAATTATATGATATAGCAGAGGGAGGGAATGAGTGATGATGAAATGAAAGAGCAAAGACATACGAATGAAATGTAAGAGCAAGGGAAAGAGTCATGGAAGAAGATACTTAGGGTGTTAGTATTAAACTTACTCTTCGACGAAAAGGAGTTATATCGTTAAATTCGCATTACAAAATAATAGAAACTTGGCGACGAAGAGAACTTTCCGTCGAAGATGAAGTATAATATTACCACTCTTAGGAACGGGGATAAGGAAGAAGGGTATTGTGAAGTGGGGGTCAACGAGTATGAGTAAACCGTAAGGAGGCATGTATGTATGAAGACCAGTGTAAAAAGGGTGAATGGAGAAGAGTATAATGTGAGGTGGTGAACGAAATATATGATTAAAGGTTTATAAATGAGAAGCAGTTCGAATGGAAGATGATGGGTAAAGCAGTGAAGGGTGTGAGAAGGAAATGTGTAGTGAGTGATGTTGGTAAATGGTACTACTGATGGAAGGACTGACTACCCGGATTGAGGGACAAGATTCAGTGAGATCTGTGTGAAGGAAAAAGTGTAGTGACATGAGGAATGATTATTAAGGACAGTGAAATGTGGAGCTGAAGGAAAGGCAGCGAGGTGTGAGATGTATGAGTGAGGAGGCATAACTGTTAGTAGTGGAGTGTTGAGGGGGGCGGCACTCCCCTTTCCCCCACAACAACGAGGGGAGAGACAACTAAGTAATGAGTATTGATTCATTATCACACACACTCCCGCTTCCTTACTTTCTGCTCCTGCTCCTGCTGTTACTGATGGTAGGTAGGTAGGCAGAGTGTCAGGCAGGAGAAATCGGCCTTTTAAACAGGAAGGTAGACCCATGAACAGAGAGCAATTTGGATGTATGTCAGTAAGGTGGGAAAGTGGCAGACAGTGGCATAGAGAACTGCAGGGTAGGAAGACAGACAGACATATAACAACAACTATAGAGGCTCATTAGACACATCGACCTATACAGATATGCCACCAGTTATGAAGCAGTGAAAGTCTGACAATTGCCTAAATCGTACCGTATCTCTTTGTGGTGCTCTGCGTGGGGTACAATAATAGGCTTGTGTTTAATAATAATAGGCACCCAACACAAAAAAAAAAAAACAAAGTGGATGGTAATGAGTCACTATAAACTCAATCATCAGGGTTTTCAGACTCTTGTGACTGATGGTTCCGAAGCTGACGACGGTGTTGAATTCACTTACATTTTTGGTGTGTTATATAATATTAAACTTATTATTGACCAACATATACATAAATTAAAAATCCATAGGAGAACATGCAAACGATTCCACCATTTAACATTAAGGGGTTAATACACTTTTGGTACCTACATCAGAGAACCTTGATTCCTCCAAAGTATGCCAGAAAACAGGACCAGATTAGCAATAATAATGGAGACCTGTTGTTTGGAAGAGTTTGGAGGAATTAGTTGTTCTAGTTTTACCACATTATACTTGTCACCATCTATTCTCTCTCACCTGTACTTTTCCTCTTCTCTCCTCCTCTTTCCTCTTCTCTCCTCCTCTTTCCTCTTCTCTCATCCCCTTTCCTCTTCTCTCCTCCTCTTTCCTCTTCTCTCATCCCCTTTCCTCTTCTCTCCTCCTCTTTCCTCTTCTCTCCTCCTCTTTCCTCTTCTCTCCTCCTCTTTCCTCTTCTCTCCTCCTCTTTCCTCTTCTCTCCTCCTCTTTCCTCTTCTCTGTACAGTAAATTGGAGTGCCTTGATTCCTCCAAAGTATGTCAGAAAACAGGACCAGAAGAGCAAAAATAATAATGGTGTTCTGTTGCTTGGAATAGTTTGAAAGAAATAGTTGCTCCAAAATTACCTACCACCAACACAAAATTTCCCCCTTAACTGGTCACTGCTCCACTGTTTGGTTTTCTATTGTACTTTGCCATCTACGGTTTTTGTATTGGTCATTTTCTTCTGTATCTTTATGTATGGTGGGTTGTATTAAACGTAAACTGTCTCAATGTTACGAGATGGCTACATACATTTTGGTACTACTAGATATTGAGAACGAAAAACATCCTTAAATGTCGATATTATTATTAATGTCAATAGTACTATGATTATTACAAGCCAGACAAATGAGATAGAAAAAGTATAGACAAAATAAATGAATGTGTGTGTGTGTGTGTGTGTGTGTGTGTGTGCTTGTGTGTGTGTGTGTGTGTGTGTGTGTGTGTGTGTGTGTGTGTGTGTGTGTGTGTGTGTGTGTGTGTGTGTGTGTGTGTGTGTGTGAATATGTATGTGTGTGTGTATGTGTATATATTTGAGTGTGTGTGAAGTGTTTGTATGTGTGTGTGTGACTGTGTATGTATGTATGTATATATATTTGTGTGTGTGTGTGTGTGTGTGTGTGTGTGTGAAGGAGTACATTCGCCCTTGACAGTGAAATTCCCTTTGCTTTGACATTCTCTGTGAGTATTGACGGCCATCACTCCCTGTCTCACATTCCAACACTCTCCCTTCCCTCTCTCTCTCTCTCTCTCTCTCTCTCTCTCTCTCTCTCTCTCTCTCTCTCTCCTCCTTCCCTCCCTTCCCTCTCTCTCTCTCCTCCATCCCTCCCTCCCTCTCTCTCTCTCTCTCTCTCTCTCTCCTCGCTCCCTCCCTTCCCTCTCTCTCTCCTCCATCCCTCCCTTCCCTCTCTCCTCCTTCCCTCCCTTCTCTCTCTCCTCCTTCCCTCCCTCCCTCCTTCACTCCCTTTCCCATACTCCCCTCTCCCCCTCTCCCTCCCTTCCCTCTCTCTCTCTCCTCTTTCCCTCTCTCTCTCTCTCTCCTCCTTCCCTCCCTCCTCCATCCCTCCCTTCCCTCTCTCTCTCTCCTCCATCCCTCCCTTCCCTCTCTCTCTCTCCTCCTTCCCTCCCTCAATCCCTTTCCCATACTCCCCTCTCCCCCTCTCCCTTACTCCCATTCCCACACTCCCCCTCTCCCTCACTCCCATTCTCACACTCCACTAACTCTCTCTCCCTCACTCCAATTCTCTCCCTTCCCCACTCCAACTCTTTCCCTTCCCCTCTCCTCCCTCCCTCACTCCAACACTCCCTTCCTCCTCTCCTCACACCCTCACTCACTTCCAAACCTCTTCCCCCCTCTCCCTGTCTCAGTTCTCTCTCTCTCTCTCTCTCTCTCTCTCTCTCTCTCTCTCTCTCTCTCTCTCTCTCTCTCATGCATTCTAACACTATTCCTTTCCTAACCTTCCTCCTTATTTCCTTTTATTACACTATGCTCTCCTTCCTTCATCCTCAATGCTCTTCATAACTATTTTCTTACCTCCCTCCCTCCTTTATTTTTTTTATTTTTTTTTTCTTAACTATACCTAAACTCGACTCCTTCCTTCCCAGTTCACTTCACCAATCCTTCACTCCCACATCCTCTCCATAGGATACTGATTAATCCCTCCCTCGTCACATCCTAACTTCCCTATCTTCCTTCCTCCTATACTTCCCTCCCTCACTCCCTCCCTCAGAAGACAGCAGACACTCCCCTCCTCTCTTAGTGCACAAGTAGTGAATAATTGAGATATTTACTGACGGGGGAGGGGGGTGGAGAATGGGAGGGAGGGAGGGAAGGAAGGAGGAAAATTATGTGAAGAGAAGGAGGGAGAGAGAGGAAAGGTGGGATGGGGGTGTAGGAGGTAGAATGTGGATGGGAGGGAAAGAGAATAAGGAAGAAAGAATATGAAAGGAAAGGAGGAAGGAATGAAGGAAGGAGGGAAGAGGAGGTGTACGAAAGGAAGGAGGGATAACATGATAAATGGAAGGAAGGGGGAAGGGAGAATAAAAGCGTAAATAGGGAACCAATGACGAGAGAGAGAGAGAGAGAGAGAGAGAGAGAGAGAGAGAGAGAGAGAGAGAGAGAGAGAGAGAGAGAGAGAGAGAGAGAGAGAGAGAGAGAGAGAGAGAGAGAGAGAGAGAACAAATAGACACGATGAATACTAAAGTAGGCAACTGAAATGAGGGGGAGAGAGACTGAAGAAAAGAGGAATGAGGGGAGAGGAGATAAATAAAAAATAAAATAAAATAGGAGGTAGATAAAATAAGGTAGGAGGTAAGGAGAAACATGAGTATAAACAGACGAAGATAAAATAAATAAAGAGTGAATGAAGTGAAAACAAAATGAATAATAATAATAACCAAGTAATCAAATGAATTTACGAGATAAAACAGAAGAATAATTTATGTAGAGAGGAAGAAAGGGGATAAAATAATAAAGTGAGAGAGAAAGACAACGAAGATAGCAAGAAGAGAAGCACATAAATATAAACGAACAAGGGGAAGCAAGAAAGGAAGGAAGGAAGGAAGGAAGAACAAAAAGGAGGAGGCGATTAGGGGAAGGAAGGGAAGAGAGGAGGAGTTCTGAGAAAGGGAAAAGAGGGAGAGCTTAAATGTACAGAGGGAGAAAAACAGAAGGGAGAAGAGAAGGAGGAGAAGAAGAAGACAGGAAGAGGGAGTAGGAAGAGACACGTAAAGAAAAAAAAAAGTCTGCTAAGAGGAAAGAGGAGGAGAGAAGTGGAAAGAAGAGGAGAGAAGAGGAAAGAGGAGGAGAAGAGAGGAAAGAGGATGAGAGAAGAGGAAAGGGGATGAGAGAAGAGGAAAGAGGAGGAGAAGAGAGGAAAGAGGAGGAGAGAAGAGGAAAGAGGAGGAGAGAAGAGGAAAGAGGAGGAGAGAAGAGGAAAGAGGAGGAGAGAAGAGGAAAGAAGAGGAGAGAAGAGGAAAGAAGAGGAGAGAAGAGGAAAGAGGAGGAGAGAAGAGGAAAGAAGAGGAGAGAAGAGGAAAGGGGAGGAGAGAAGAGGAAAGAGGAGGAGAGAAGAGGAAAGAGGAGGAGAGAAGAGGAAAGAGGAGGAGAGAAGAGGAAAGAGGAGGAGAGAAGAGGAAAGAGGAGGAGAGAAGAGGAAAAGTACAGGTGAGAGAGAATAGATGGTGACAAGTATAATGCAGTGTGAGAGAAGGGAGAGACAATGGGGGAAGAGAGGAAGATGATATTATGTTTCGTGGAAGTCATCTTAAAATGTTGTGATTACTTTACGACCTTACTTGTCAGGTAAGGTGAAGTAAGGGGAGGGAAGAGAGAGAGTGGAGGAGAGGGGAAAGAGTGAATTAAGGGAATGGCAGGAAGCAAGGGAGGAGGGAGAGTGGAGGGGAGAAGGGAGAGAGGAGGAGAGGGG
>JAWQEG010007542.1:2500-5000 GCA_033782935.1 Petrolisthes cinctipes
TGATATAGTAAGAAAACTGGAGGTTAGTGAGTCCTTTAGACATTGCCACGAAACACACACACCTACATTGAAGGAGCTTGTTTCGTGGCATAGGCCTAGTCAGAAGGAATCAGAAGCCACCAGGTCTCATACACGATCACAGGCTCCTTAACTGTATTCTGCCTTCCTCATTTCTCTCACAAATTGTATTCTACCTTCCTCATTTCTTCCTCATTTCTCACACACACTGTACTATACCTCTCTTCCTCATTTCTCAAACACACTGTATTCCACCTTCTCATTTCTCACACACTCTGTACTCTACCTTCCTCATTTCTCCTACACACTGAACTCTACCTTCCTCATTTCTCCCACTCTGTACTCTACCTTCCTAATTCTCACACACATTCTTCCTGTACTCTTTCCTCATTTCTTACACACTGGTAGCCTATACTCACTGTACACACAACATCAGTATAATACATTTTAGTTTTACACACACCGCATCTCGTCAACACACAACACCACCACACCCCTATAGATATACCTTATATATATATATAAATGTGTGCATGTCAGTGATAAGATACATGTGATATAATCTACTTAGAAAACATAATATACCGTAACACCAAACTTACTAAAATACATGAAATACTAATGTCATTGAAAAGTTGTGATATATTTCTCACAAAAACTACTAAGATACATATACTATTGTCAAAAATAAGTTGTGATATACTTCTTGAATACATAACATCAAACTTAAATAAGATACATAAAATACTGATGTAATTGAAATGTTGTGATATAATTCATGATCACAACACATAACACCAAACTTAATAAGATACATAAAATACTGATGTTATTGAAAAGTTGTGATATATTTCGGGATGTTCTGAAGTTATCTATAATTACCTCTCTTCTACTACACGATATATTGATGTTAGTGATAAGATGTGATGGATGTATTTCGTGGTGGTGAAGTATATAATGTTATGTTATGTTGTTATCTATATGTATGTTATGGTGTTATCTATATGTATGTTATGGTGTTATGTATATGTATGTTATGTTGTTTTCTATATGTATGTTATGTTGTTTTCTATATGTATGTTATGGTGTTATCTATATGTATGTTATGGTGTTATCTATATGTATGTTATGGTGTTATCTATATGTATGTTATGGTGTTATGTATATGTATGTTATGGTGTTATCTATATGTATGTTATGGTGTTATGTATATGTATGTTATGTTGTTATCTATATGTATGTTATGGTGTTATATATATGTATGTTATGGTGTTATCAATAATGTCATACTGTTATCTATAATGTTCTTATCTATATGTCATGCTGTTATCTATTGTCATGGTGTTATCAATAATGTCATACTGTTATCTATATGTCATGCTGTTATCTATAATGTCATACTGTTATCTATAATGTTCTTATCTATATGTCATGCTTTTATCTATTGTCATGTTCTTATTAATAATATCATGTTGTTATCTATACCACCTCTCTCTACCATGACGATGATAATATTGATTCTAGTGATAAGATAGTCTACATGTGATATAAATCGTGGTGAAGAATGGAACAGTTGCCCTCCAGTTATCATATCGCCTTTAATACACGGATACACTGTAATAACATATTGATAATACGATAATGTTGATAACGCAGGGATCATAATATACCAGATAACACACACGGCAACATTATTTATGAGTTATTGATTTGATATGACCAGTATGTATATATTTATTATTATTATTATTATTATTATTATTATTATTAGTAGTAGTAGTAGTAATATTATTATTATTATTATTATTATTATTATTAGTAGTAGTAGTAGTAGTAGTAGTATTAGTAGTAATATTATTATTATTATTATTATTATTATTATTATTAGTAGTAGTAGTAGTAGTGGTAGTAGTATTTTTTTTAAATTATTATTATTATTATTATTATTATTATTATTATTATTATTATAGGGGATATGACAAGACCAATAGCATACTGTATATTATAATGTGATCATCATTATACTCAGCAAATGAATATTTAAGGGGATATATATTTTCTTGTTGGTGAATTGTAAAGGTCTCTGTTTATTCCTCCAAACTATGCCACGAAACAGACTAACCCTAAAATTTAATGTGTAAATGTGTAAAACTATTCCAAGCAACAGGAAACCATTATTATTATTATTAATCTGGTTCTGTTTCCTGGTATGCTTTTGAGGAATGAAGGATCTCTAATGTACCAAAAGCGTATTATTATTATTATTATTGCTACGAATTTAACACATACAAATATAGAAAACAAGGCTTGGGAAGATGCTACAAGTAGAGAGAGAGAGAGAGAGAGAGAGAGAGAGAGAGAGAGAGAGAGAGGAGAGGAGAGAGAGAGAGAGAGAGAGAGAGAGAGCCAGCACCACAGAAGACAACACAGATACACACACACACATACATACATACAAGCAAAACAAACAGTAGACGTGGTG
>JAWQEG010007542.1:10000-25584 GCA_033782935.1 Petrolisthes cinctipes
TTCGACACACACACACACACACGCCAAACACTCCATGCACATCCTTCGACACACACACACACACGCCAGACACTCCATGCACATCCTTCGACACACACACACACACGCCAGACACTCCATGCACATCCTTCGACACACACACACAAACACACATACACACACGCCAGACACTCCATGCACATCCTTCGACACACACACACACACACACACACATGTACAATAATACCTAATAGTAGGAGGCTGGATTTGTGAGTGTGGGTGTATATAGCCTACATGCATACATCAACCATCAGTCCAAGTGGCTTTGTGGTGTGATCCCCAGGGCTTACTATGGTATCAGAGTTAGACAGGCAGCACCATTACTCACCACTCACCTATAAACCATTACTCACCCACTCACCTATAAACTACTACTACTACATGTACAGTCGCGGTCAAAAATAATCATCCATACTGTAAGAGTTTGACAGCTTCCCTCTGTTCCTTAGATGATAAACTTTCCAATAAATAGGTTAACTACCATCTTTTAATTTAATATACAAGTAGATACGCACTACTTAAAACAATAATACACACACACACACAATAACTACCATCTTTTAATTTAATACAAGTAGATACGCACTACTTAAAACAATAATATCATATGTGAACGTGAAAACATTAGACAGCAAATTGTTTGAGATACCCATATGTGGATGATTATTATTGACCACGACTATACCCACCACAACCACCACCACCAGAGAGTCACAGTGTCCATATTACACTTAATTTCTATATCTGTTATCCATATTTGTTTACGTTCTATATACGAGTCGTTTTATCTTTTCCAGTGCTGGGCTCTACATGTGGCTCGTGTCATTACAATACAGTTGATTATATATATTTGTTACCCATATTTTTTTACGTTCTACGAGTCTTTCTGTCTTTTCCAGTGCTGCCCTCTATATGTAACTCGTATAATTACACTGGATTAATATAAATGGTGTCCATATTTTTGTTTACGTTCTACGAGTCTTTCTGTCTTTTCCAGTGCTGCTCTCTACATGGTCAAGGAAGTAGGTAGGGTGTAGGTAGGGTTGGGGTGGGGGGGGGGACAAAAAGGGGGCGTGAAGGGGGAGCAGGCAGGGTGTACGTACACTCGTAATACATAATCTCTGACCAGAGACGAACGACAGGCACCACACATATCCTACCTACCCTGCATTCGAACTCAGCCTGTATACTGTATAGATGTTCTGGGTGGGCAAATGAGCAATACCAGGCGATTCGAAACTTTCTGTTCCTCACACTCTGGTCAGAAATTATGTACCGGTATCACGAGTGTATAGTTGGCGGCAAAAGTCGTCTCGTCTCACTTAACGTTACTTGAAGGAAAACATAGAGGATAATCATGGAACCAACACAGAATTATTACAATATCCAGGGGCCAAATTAGTAAACTACTCTGGGTTTTCATTCTACGAGCCTGTGAAGCTTATATTTCCATACTGTACTTCATGACTTGGCAGATGTGGCGACACGACTTTTGCCTCCGACTGTACATGTGGTCGAGTGGTGGTGGGGGGTAGGGGTGGGGGGGGATCATGGGCAGCAAAGAGGGGGGGTGAGTTGAAGGGGTCGCAAGCAAGTAGTTGTTATATAAGGTAGCCAGGCCAGACCAGCAGACTATGTATGTATGGGGTAAGGAAGGAGGCAGACCAAACCAGACCAGCACAGCAAGCAGGCAAAGTATTGACCCAAAGTTATAACAGGTGGACCAGGAAGGTTGCCAGGTACCGCTAGCTGATGCACACACATGGTCACAGTCACGCACACACACACACTCACACACACACATGGTCAAACATACACACATGCTCAAGCACACATACACACACATGGTCAAACATACACACACACACATGCTCAAGCGCACAAATATACACATGTTCAAGCACACACAAACACACATGCTCAAGCACACACACATGCTCAAACACACACAAACACACATGCTCAAGCACACACACAAGCACTTGCTAACACAAACACGCATTCTTGAATACATAAAACCGCAGCCAGACAGAAAAGCAAGCATATATACACAAGCACTCATGCATATACATAAAATCTCTCTCTCTCTCTCTCTCTCTCTCTCTCATGTTCAGTAAAATATATGCACACGAATACATGCACACACAAAATAGCACACGCATACTCACGCACGCACGTATTCGAAAACACACACACACACACAAACACACACACACACGCCTGCACACACATAAACACACACACACACGCCTGCACACACAAACACACACACACACGCCTGCACACACACAAACACACACACACATGCCTGCACACACACAAACACACACACACGCCTGCACACACACACACACACACACACAAACACACACACACACACGCCTACGCACACACACACACACAAACACACACACACACACACACTGAGTTCCATGTGAGGTGAAGCAGTGGTAAGGAGAGACTTGTTGCTGTGAGAGGCACTATACTGTTGTTATCACCATCACCACATTGTTATCACCATTAGCACACTATTATTACCACCATCACCACATTATTATTATCACCATTACCACACTATTATCACCATCATCACATTATTAACACCATCATCACACTGTTATTATCACCATTAACCCGCCATTATTACCACCATCACCACATTATTATTATCACCATCACCACACTGTTATTATGACCATTAGCACGCCATTATTACCACCATTAACCCGCCACTATTATCACCATCACCACATTATTATCACCATTAGCACGCCATTATTACCACCATTAACACACTATTACCACCATTACCACATTATTATCACCATTAACACACTATTACCACCATCAATATAGCATTAACACATTATTAACACCATCACCACATTATTATTATCACCATTAACACACTATTATAATCACCATTAACGTACCATTATTACCACCATTAACACACTATTAACACCATCACCACACTATTATTATCATCATCATCATCACATTATTATAATCACCATCACCTCACTAATATCATCACCATCATTAACTCATCACAACACTTACTACACTATTATCATCACCATCACCACACTACAGTACTATTATCCCCATCACCATCATCACCACACAAAACCATTATCTCTGAACTTACCACCATCACATTAACCCCCCCCCCCCTCCATCCCTAGAGAGAGAGAGAGAGAGAGAGAGAGAGTGAGTTGAAGGACCCTGCTGTGATGTTGTCAGAAAATTGGTGGTAATCGAGTCCTTCAAATATTGCCACGAAACACTCACTACCTATTATAGCCTCTTTGGAAGGAGCTTGCTTGTTCTGTGGCAGCCTCCAATTATTCTCATACACGATCACAGGGTCCTTAAGGAGGTAGGCTATGTGTACCATAAAATAATAATACTGCAAATAATTAATACTGCAAATCGAGAGTCTATATCATCATCTTTTCATTATCTATCGTTATTTACTCATCATTATTATTATCAATTTCTTATTCTACGGTTTATATTGTATGGTATATAAGTCGTCGTCCTCGATATAAGGTGATTAAATTATAGCATTATCCATTTAACACAGACTCGGCAAAGCACAAATCTAAATTCTTGCACTATCCTTTTAACTGGAGATTTTTTTTTAAGGTAAATTGGTGGGCTACTGATTCCTGCAAACTCAGCCTCGAAACGGATCCCTCATTAAAGTAACATTCAGGTCGTCTGTTTCGTGGAATAGTTTGGAGGAATCACAGACCTTCAAAATAACCAACAAGAGAATCTCCCCTTAACACACTGTGGCTCGGTAAGGTGGTGATGATCGAATAACATAATAATCATAAGCCTGGGAAAACATTTGGTGGTGGATTTCAGTGTGGGAATGAGTGGATACATGTATTTATTAATTGTGTAGAATAGGGTCTACAATAATAATGTTCTAAACGAGTGAAAAATCTCTATCTAATTCCCATATATTATGTTAGCTGATGAGAATTCCTCTGTGCGTTAGGCTATGACGTCAGAGGTTCCAACATTATTTCTCTACGTATATTAGTCATCAGCTACAGCCTAGTTTACTTTTATCAATACAGGTGGAATGTCTGTTTGTCTGCGTGTGCCAGAACTCAGTACATTAAAGGGGTAGTATTGTGTTGGTGGTAAATCTGGTACAATTATCTGATGCCTTCAAACTATAGCCTACTGTAGCCTATTCCAAGCAACAGGTCACCATTACATTTTGATAATCTAGTCCTGTTTCCTGGCACACTTTGGAGGAATCAAGGTGCTCTAAAAATATATTGACCTCTTAATAAGAGTCTCTTCCACGAAATAATAATACGAATCGATACTTATGAGTTACATAACACTTACTGTTGGCTACAAGAGGGTCAGTGGGGAATAGTCTAAAACACTTTTGGTACAGTAAGTAGAGCACCTTGATTCCTCCAAAGTATGTCGGGAAAACAGGAACAGATGAACAAAATATAATTGCTGTCCGTTGTTGCTTGGAATACTTTATAGGAATCAGTTGCTCCATATTTACCAGCACTTTATAATAACGAAGATCCATCATACACACCTTGGATACAGACAAATACAAATATACATACAAATAAATACACGGGAGGTAACTTATGTATGGGAACTACGTAGCCTATATAAATTACATTATTTTATACTTGCATCATCCGCGGGAACAGACAGACAAGTACAGAGTGATTATTAAGTCTACTGTGTAATATTATTTTGTTGAGATTTTTTGTTGTTGGTGAATTAAATTGGAAGGTCTGTGATTCCTTCAAACTATGCCACGAAACAGATCCCCTCTTAGTACCGTACTATTGAGGGCATCAGCTGTTTCCTGGCACACACTCACACACACAGACTAATTAGGAATCATTAGCCTTCCAATTTGCCAACGAGACAGTCTCCTTAATTGAGTGTGAAAGAGTCGTATAGAAACAAAACGTATACAGTTGAGCCAGTAGAAATCACATGAAGAATATAGCTGTGTATGGCAACATCTTCACCACCACTCAAAGTTCAGCCAATCACGTTCCACCTTACATTGGCTCTGGGTTCCTAGTGATTCATTGATAAAGATACGAGCTCGGACTTATTACTACAAAGAACTGACAGCTGGTACAATATACAGTCATATTTTTCTTGCACTTTCTACTTGTTCAACTGTACACATGTGAGAGTTAATATTGGGAAAGTTGTTATAAAAAGTTTTGCAGCAGGTCCTGTTTGTGTTCAGTCTAAGAACTCTGCCTGACAAGCTACTGTAACTTATAATGGAAGGGTGGAACTCTTTTGGGTAAATTGGAGGGCTGCCTATTCCTCTAAAAACCATCATGTCAGGAAACAAGTCATCTCAAAAGTTACTAACAGGGAATTTTTTGTTTACGTGAGATAGTTTGGAGGATCGATTCAATAACCTTCCAATTTACGGTCAAGAGTTTCTCCATAGAGACGGTTGGCTACGTGGGTGACGTAAGGTAAGGTATATAAGGTTTCTGGGAACTGTATCAACTTTCCTCGGGTCAATATAGCCTACGTAATTCTCGATCAAGACCCCATGCATATAATATTATGAGCATGCCTGGTACACCATATGAAAATTTAACATCGCACATTAGTTTATTAAATAATGTACAGTTGGCCACAGGAATTCGTACACAGATTATATGGAGAGAGCTAGGTTATTATTCTGGAAGTACTGCAATGAATGGTCTACCAAGTGACTCGGTGATTCCAAAACAACAAACCTAATATTATGTTGCATTGCGGTTCCATAGCGTTACATATTCCGTTCGTTGTAAACCCTTGAAAACTACGAGTGTACGAATTCTTGTGGTCAATAGCACGTATGGTACAGTACAATACGTCCCGTACAGTATAATGCGTCCCGTACAGTCACAAGCCATAATAATAAGTATCCAGGTCTGCTTTGAATAGCCTGATGATGGAGTATTAAAGACCCTGTGATCGTGTGTGAGAATTGGATGCTTCTGATTCCTCCTGAATATGCCAAGAAACACAGGGTCCTTTAGGTTAACGAGCTCCAGCAATATATATGAGACAGGATATGAGATTGTACTTGGTATGTCAGATAATTCCAAACTTCAACAAGACCTACTGGATACTTATGATGGCTCGTGACTGTGCATGAGGAACCATAAAATCAACAATATTGTTTCTGTATTTTTGGCCATAAAATAACTAAGTTTCTTTTCGTTTTGCCTCATAAATTCAAATCTGTGAGAAACCTTATATAATTAATACATATATTGCAGTAAAATGTGAATTAATGCCCATTTCAAGAGGAAAGAGCCATTGCTGTCAACAGTCTGGTATAGCTTCTTCAATGTTGAAATTTTAATCAGGGCTTCGAATCTATTGAAATGACACGGTAAGCTTGCATTCACCATGTGATTAATTCTATATTTGACCTGATAGTTTTCGAATTATTCTGAAATGCTGAGTTCCTCGCCGAACATTATTAATTATGTGAATGCGGTAGTGCTTGGGACTGCAATGAAGGAAGTAATTTGAGGTTAGACTAGCTTACCTGAACTGAGATTGAGGGTCGAGATGTTTTTGGTGGTAGCCTATAGGTGACCAAATGGTATGGTTGATGTACCGTAGTTTTGACGTACCGTTGCCTTCACATCACTTTTATATCACAGTCTACACGACAGAAACAGTCAACGACAATCTCTGTCTTTAATAAAGCTCTGCTGACACTTAAAATCACCTGTTTATGTAATACCGGTAACTTAATTATTCATTCACCGTGGCCCTACACTTCCTGTGCACCCCCCCGCCTCCCCCTTTACCATGAGTGGAATTGGGAGAGCCTTGTATGCGTTGCATTCCTATCCATGTTTTTGGTATGAAGGGACTGACAACTTTTGCTCGATACTGTACATGGCGTCACAGCACACACACACACACACACACACATCACTACGGTACAGTACCTGCCTGGCGTAACACGACGTCACAAAACAGATACCCCTTACATTATCAAATCTCAGCTCACTTCATGCACACACAAGATGGGCACCAACACGCACACAAAAACACAGCCAGGAATGACGCCGGCCTGCAGCTGACGACGCCAGAGAGAGTGAAGAGAGAGGCAGCCCTAAACACTCCTCCTTCCTGCTCGCACCACCACACTTCACTATCGACTGACGACCACCACCGCCGCCACTATCATGCTTGCCCCCCGCCTGCCCCCCGTCACGCGCGCCGACCCTCCTCTCTCCCTCACTCTCCCAGATTCCTCCCTCACACGACTTTGATTCCTCCCTTACTCTCCCTGATTCCTCCCTCACACTATCTTATTCTTATTCCTCCACCACACTTTCCGATTCTTCCCCCACACATTCTGACTCCTTCCTCACCCACGTTGATCCTTCTATCCTCTTCAAGTCTCCTCATTCCCCACACGGCTTCCTCGACCCGATTCCTACCTTCTATTTCACGTTCCCTCATTCCCCACACTACCTCTTCTCCCTCATTCTTCAGTCTCTTGTATTTCGATTCTCCATTTCTTCTTTTCTCACAATTTACACTCCTCATTCTTTGCTTTTCCTCCTAGCAACCTTACGCATCTTATCCTTTCTGCTTCCCATTCCCTTCCTCCTCTCTCACACCCTCTGATCCCTTCCGCACACATCCCACACGCTAACATTTCTTGGCTCTTCCTCCTCCCTTATTGTAGGCTACGTTCTCTTTTCTATATGCTGCCTCATATTTCCTTCCTTGTACTACCTACAGTGTAGGTCCTACACCCTTACATCTCCCTCACTCTTCTTAACGACCTCACGGCTCACGTGTTCTTCCTCCTCCCTCACTTCCTACAATATATCCTCACGTGTTTTTCCTCCTCTCTCACACTCTCTATACCTTTTCCCTCACACTCCTTACACAAACTAACATATTCAAGAGCTCTGAGTCTGAGTTCTCCCTCATACTTACTATACCCATACATACACTCCCTCCACATCCCACTCTCCCTACTCCCTCCTCCTTTGGGACACCGTATCAAAGGCTAGACGTTTCATCTCAACCCAACTTCAAAGGCTCTGCTGGTCTACTGATCTGCCTATTCATCAGTCTAACTCTCGATCTATAGGATGACACCGAACTTCACTGAAGGAGTGGTTAATATAAGGATGAAAGGAGATCGCCCTAGGCCTGGAGGACCCTGTACCACAAGGGAGAACGGGTGCCTAAAACCCCTAAGTATTCCTAACATCATTATCTGCATGGAATACCCCCATACAAGGACAAGAGAACGATAGGCCTACCAGCCAGTGACAATAGACAGCCTTGCTTGATCTTGCGTAGGCTGACAGGGGATGGGAGCGATTTTCGACATATACTTCTTTCACTAACATACATATATTTATAGTTGGTTAAAAAATATATATAAATAAAAATAATAAGTAAAATATTCGCCACCCGTAACCATAAATTTTTTTCTAACTGTTTATATAACACTAATATGTTTTCGATGACAAACAATACAAGTGCCACCGGTCATCACATCTTTAAGTTCTACGTACACTGTAGGCCTAATGCTAAAAAAAATTAAAAGTGGAAAGAAAGAAAGAAACAAACAAACTGTAACTCCCAGGGCAGTAAATCATTATTCAGGCATTCTACCACCAGCAACTTAATCATCAATATTACTTCCTTCCTTCCTTCACCACATTGCACCTGACAATAAATAATATACTACAAACTTTGGGGGTCAGTGTTTTTTTGGTATTTTTTTTATCACGTAACTTCATCATTAATGTTTCTTCCTTCATTCATTCACCACAACTATCTTCTTTCCTTCATCACACCTTCCTTTCTTCCTCCTGCTCTCGCTAATAAATAATATACCACAAACTTTGGGGGTCAGTTTTTTTTTTTTATCATGTCACTTCATTATCAGTATTACTTCCTTCCTTCACCACAACTTCCTTCTTTCTTTCATTACAACTTCCTTCCTCCTGTTCTCGCCAATAAATAATATACCACAAACTTTTAACGTGTAACTTCATCATTAATATTACTTCCTTCCTTCCTTCATCACAACTTCCTTCCTTCCTTCATCACAACTTCCTTCTTTCCTTCCTTCATCACAACTTCTTTCCTTCCTTCCTCCTGTCCTAGCCAATAAATAATATACCACAAACTTTTATCGTGTAACTTCATTATCAATATTACTTCCTTCCTTCCTTCATCACAACTTCCTTCTTTCCTTCACCACAACTTCCTTCTTTCCTTCACCACAACTTCCTTCATTCCTTCCTTCACCACAACTTCCTTCCTTCCTTCCTCCTGTCCTAGCCAATAAATAATATACCATAAACTTTAGGGGTCAGTGCTCCTTTTATCATGTCACACACCACCGACATTATGAGCCCAGCAATCACTGTATCCTCACGCACCTCCTCGTCTTCTCCAGGCCCTTAATTAAGCTTTGGTATCCATGTAACTAAGGAAAATAGAAAGACAGCTTGACTAATCACTGGCACTGGCACCCACAGACGACGCTCACTCACTCACTCTCACTCGCTCTCACGCACTCTCACTTTTATGTCGTCTGCTAGAGATTTTTCATATTTATTTAATTCGTTATATTTTATGGATCCCAAATTTCTACTTATTTCTGGTTTTGTTGAGAATATAAAGAATGTAAACAAAAAGCCCTACTTTATTTATTTGTATACATCCCTTTGTTCGGATAGTGTAACTGAACTGCGGCTTTGGCTTAACACTACTTATATATTTCGTTATAGATTGTGTGTGGCTAAATATTACTAATCATCAACTATCAAATAACTATTCTAAATGAGATCTACAGTAAAAAAGACATTGTAAAAATTAAAGGTGAACACCTAGAATAGACTAATTTTTATCAATGAGATTGAAACAAATGGTTTCCTCCCCCCTCACGGCCAGTGTTGCCAGGTGCAGGAAAATATCTCTGTTCTTAGAGAATTTTGAAGTCCAAACAGGAAAATTATATAAAAATGGTTCATGAGTAAACAGGGAAATTTCTACCAGACGAAATACCAGAAAGACCGTCAATGTTCAAGAGTAAACAGAGAATTATTGAGGCAAAAAGAGAAATTCTGATGTTGAAGTTGGGGAAATATCGTCAAGCACACCTGGCAATACTGTTCATGGCCCTCAACAACAACAATATAATCAGTACGAGTATGACTTATCAATACAACCCTAATAAATTCCACCACCACCACCACCATCCCCTTTTCTGACGTGTCTGGGAAACCTGGGAGATCTGTAACTTGTATGATCACCTGTAAAATATTAATGACACCAAAGGAAATACAGTAAACAAGGTGAAATATTAAGGTACGGTACTAATTTTTTTTCAGGGGTACGGTATTTGTGAAGAAAAACACCACCTCATTTTCTCCAACATTCTTGCATTTTTTTTATTCATTTTTGGTCAGATTATTATGAGGAATGAACCTTTAACCTGATCTGTCCTAACCAAACCTGACCTGACTTAATTTTAACTTTACTATCGGAAAACACACAATCACAATTAACCAATATATTTATAACCTATTTAGAAAATCAGGCAGGCTACCTTCATTTAAAGACACTGTGATTATGTATTAAACTTGGAGGCTTCTGATTCCTCCTAACCATGCCACAAAACAAGCTCCTTCCATGTGTGTGTGTGTGTTTCGTGGTAATATTTGAAGTGCTCATATATCTCCAATTTTCTGACTACATCACAGGGTCCCATAAAGAAGAAGAGGTGTACTGGTAGCTTGTAGGTAAGGATCACCGAGCCATGGAACTGTCGCCCGAGGTGTCGTCAGCGTTGCGTCTCCTGGGTGATGCCTCCAAGACAGACAACTCCACTTACCAGGCAGTGTTGAGTGCTGTGAGTGCAGACATTGTGGCAGGTGATGGCCAGCAGGTCTCGCAGCCTCAACCACCAACCTCAGGCTAGTCCCGTTTGTTTATTGTTTATAGAGAGATCAGATTAGATGATAGTTGGGGGCATTAGATCCTTTTACAATGGATATTCTCCCCATCATTTCCTATGCTGTAGGATGTAGGATATGACCACTGTTTTGCCTGCTATTTTTTTACATTGAATTTGAGGAGGAAAATTAGCTATTATTTGAGTGTTTTAAGGACTGTGTTGTCTTTGCTACTTTCCCCGCTTTGAAAATCATGTAAACTTAAGCCATTATGATTTAATTTTATGTGCGTGTGTGATATTACAGGTGTGGTCTCATACTGTCATGCTGCTCTGACTACACTTTTCTTGGAATCTGTACGGGGAGGCCACAGCACATCTGTTGTCACCTCTACTTTGGAAGACTTCATGTGGCCGCCTGGTACTGTAATGTACTTTGTGTTATGTAGGAAAGAGTGACTCAGGGCACTTACAGGTTTGAAAATTGATATATCTTCCTCACTTGACATGTCACTATATTTCCGGCATAATCTAATGTGTTATTATATAATGTTTTACTTACTAGCGCATGGGACAAACTACCACATTTATTTATAACATGGATGTATTTCAGATCGTGTAAATGAAGCCATTAAGAAGTTGGACTCCCACTGGTCAGATACACAAACAAGACTGTCCTCTCTCGGAGCATTTCCTCCACACATAGTTGATGTTGACTGGCAGCTCAAGTATGAAGTCAGAGTAAGGATATTTTGATGTTTGTCTTTATACAGAAGAAATGATATACAGCCCAGCCCAGGAAGTTAAGGCCACCATAGTGTCGAGATGTTCAAAGAATTAAATGGATTCCTCTCTTTCAAGACTTAAATGGTAGTTACATTTCCTTTTATCTCTTACATATCGGGCACTGGTCCAGCCTCAGGTCCTGTACACAAAGCTCACACATTCATGGAAATATCACCTATTTTTGTACCTGCTATGTCTCAACTCAAGAAAGCATTTGTTTGCATCACAACATTCTTCCTATATTAAGACTAGAAACTAAAGACAATTCTGCCATGACTACCCCCCTTGGAGGAAGTTCCCAGAAAATATGAAGTGTCAGAAAATTAAATAAAATTAATTCATACAAGATGAAATCTGTATAATTTTCATCCATAATACTTGTACTGCATAGATACTGCTAGGTCAGTAATGTGATATCATATTCAACAGAGTAGCGGTGGTGAAGTGGACAAGGCAAGAGGAGCAGTGTACCTGGTGAGGCTACACTTGGATGGTTCAGCTAATGGTCCACTTACATTCACTTGCTCACTGGCACAACTCACTCACATGGTCACCCGCCTCAAGCAAGCCACTCGTGCCGTCCAGAAGTATGCAAACAATTAATTTTATTATTTTTTAGCTCATGGAATATTTGTAAGTTTTATTGATGAACAGTTTCTACATATGGTGCTTTCAGTCTTACCACATTAGGAACTGAATAATTAAATAAGGTATGTTGAATATTATATGGGATGAGATAAAGAGTGACTGCGATAGCAAGAATTAAGTATCCTGGAGACTTTTGCCATGGCCACCTGCTGTTGAGGGGTTTCCAGGAGGCGGTAAAGTTTCATTGGTAAAGATTTTATACAATTCTGTATATTTATCTGAGTTTATAATTATTGCTTGAACTTCTTTTGTACAATATCTATAAGTACAGCACATTACAGTAGATATTTGATTAATTTCTGCATCATATTCAAGTCTGTGCCAATTATTGTGCAAGAACCGAACCTGATTCCTCTTGCGACAGAATGACTGAAATATTATTGAAGGTGTTAAAGGTATCATTAATTTATGATTATTAGAGGTAGACTACCTGCTCTGGGGACACACTATTGCCATGGTAGTGTAATAGAAATTTATTGGATTTCTCTGTTCCAGTCATTTGTTGCTGATAACATAAATTTTCATCTCTTATTTGGGGTATCAGGCCAACCTCAGCTACACAACACACATGCATTCCAGGCAAAGCAGGATATGTACACTTTACATAAAATTATTTGTATATTTTCAGACACACATTAGTGATTCACCCAGTGTAAGTTCAAATCCTTTATCAGTCAGTTGATTTTCTCATAGATGTATAGGTAATAATGATTCAGTAGGGTACTGGTATATACCCTGTACTTTAAACAACCACAGTTACTCGGTAGTACTGTAATTACTAAATGATCGTGATATGTTCCCCTGTATGTCATGTGTAGGATACAGTATATCGGAAGGGTAAAATAATGAACACGTTCTATTTCCTGGATAGAAAGAAAGCATGAAATTACATGTTAGTTCAAATTTATTTCTTATGAACCTGACTATATCTTCTAAATTCTACATATTAGTTATATGTTCTCTGAAACCTAATTATGATGATAGGGTTATATAAATGTGCCCAAAATATATCATATACGTATATTGAAAAATGGTAAGTACATATCACCCGGTAAGAACCTAGCATATATAAAGCATTCTAAAATTCATTCTAATATGTATTATGTATATCACAAAAAAAATTAGAGTTGTGAGGGAAATGTGTAATAGAGAAAGATTATTTGCTTTATAACATTTAGATGAGGAGGAGCCGTGTCATGCTGCTCTGTGTGTACTGTATGTAGTGCATAATTTTTTCCACCTTGTGCTGCAGGACTAGGTTAAACAGACTATCTCAGTTTAAGTGGTGTGTCATGTGATATACAGTACATTTCTTGGAGGGAACAAGTTTGTCAGTAAAATGAATGATTGATATTTTTAGTGTAATTATATCAAGTATTTAAGTATAATGAGCTTTCTCTATATTTACAACCTATATCTAATCAAAATTTAAAGCTATCATATACTCTGTAAGGTACATTATATAAAATGTATTAAAGTGTATATCAGTGACCATAATATTACTGTAACACCAGCATGTTAAAGCTTGCACTACTGTGGTTTACTTAAAATCCTACATAGATGCAAATTATTTTATTTAATTTGCAGCCGAGACTTCATCAAAGCATGTGTGTGAGACTATAGATTTTTCCATCTATAGGTCAACACAGTACTGTCCAGTGTCCTTGCTAAAGAATAAAATTGTAAAATTGAATTATTGCCCACAACTACAGCATGATTCTACAAATAGACTAATGAAAAAAATTTGTCTAATATTATAGCAAGATACTATTGCAAAATACCAAAACACACTAAATAATGAACTGTGACACCAAACTGCCTGCGACTGCTGTGTGTGACGCCTTAAGTAACGGGTCGAGATGTGATGCGTAGGGAGGAGGCAGTGTGACCATCCACTGAACGACTGGTGTAGCAGTGAAGTGTCTTATCCTTGTGGTACACTCGCTCCTCATGCATCCTTTCCCGGTACCTTGGCTGGAGGGGAGGGGTGTATGTTGAAGCCTTAGTGAGAAGGGACGTGACATGGGGGTCTCACAACCTCCCATCTTCAACTTGACCTCTTTGTGGTTATCTGCATTAATGACCATCTTGTAGTTGATAAGTAAATATATACTGTAATACATATATATTTTAACTCACTAAGGGAGAAGCTTCACAGATATATACAGTATACAATAAGTCTGTAACTAAGGGAGATGCTACAAGTTGGTTCAAAGTGTAGGTCACCAGTTTAAGCCTATTGTGGTTGTCTCCCATAATGATCTTCATATATTCAATTTTAATAATTTGAATAGAAAGATTGAAAGAAGAGTGTTAGTGATAGCAAAACAAGATGTTATTTCATAAGAGTGTAAATCACAAGTGATGAACCACCAATACTGCCTAGTTCAGTATCAGAAACTTAGGCATTTATATCATGTTGTACTCGCATTAAATAAAAAAAAAATATATATATAGGCAGTAAAAAATCACACGCCAAAACGTGTGGTATTCTCCCGAGAAAACGTTTGGTATGCATTATAATTAATATGAAAAATCTAAAGTTATTGTGAAGGAAATACTTTACAATACTGTTTCTAATCATAAGAGCAACAATGTTTTTTAAAGCTACTGTAAGTATTCCTACTATTTTTTATTTTACTGTACTGGTATGTTTTGTTAGAGCTTTATAGAGTTTGAAGGGAAAAGAGAAAGAGTGGAATTCAGCTCACCATGGTTAGCTGAAGGCCGGTAGTACTTAAGGTCTGAAGGAAGATTTTCAGTGTTTTCTTGCCTCATCCAGGCTGGTCTGAACACTGTCACAAGCACTGTTCTGGTGGAGCAAACTCAAGTCAGAAGAGTCAAATGGTGGATGTTCCAGAGTTTGCAGATAAATGTGTAATATAATGGTTGTGTTGTTACTGTCACAGTTATATAGTAGTCTGTGTACTGCAGTATTGCTCCCACTACAGGTTACAGTCATCAAATCCTTCCATATGCTGATTCATAAGAGGTTAGGAAGGATAGGTAATATAGAAAAATTTCTCATTACAGATACAGATTACTTGAAGGATTAATATCACCATATATATATACTCTATATGTTTAGCTGGTCAATGTTAAGGGTGTCATATATTGTATCTGTATGTGAAGT